>OMKZ01009150.1:23631-35975 GCA_900302535.1 Neoniphon sammara | reverse complement strand
CAGGCTGGCTGGTCATGTAACTCAAGCCAAGACATCCATACAAAACTTTTCACACCTTAGAGCCAACAGGTCTGCTGGGACTCATAGGGCACTAAACAGGCCATGCCTTGTCCCAGGGCCTGTCTTTAAACAGTCACACACACATATGCTGCCTTTGTTTTGGGCATCCAAAAGTGTCGGTGTTTCTTCGTAAACTTGACCTGTTGTCATTTAAAAATCTAGAAATCAAGGATAAAAGAAAGACTTGGTGGTCACCCAAGAGCTAAGATAATCATGTGTCACTCAGTGTGTCCACTGGCAGGGGACTTGTCATTGAATTTGTCTGTGAGTTTGTCAAATTGACTTTATCAGAGTAGTTACTGCCAAGTGTGTAAATCATGGGCATTATGTATCTCATAGACAGATAATGTGAGCCCTGTGGAGTCCACATTCCACATGCAGATGCATAATATCAGGTCAATGTAAACAAGTGCATTAGCTTGTGTGATATATGACAGAAACCCTGTAGTGAGCACACACAAGAGATCTGGGCTGCTGACAGCTGACTCACTCAGGGGGGGAAAGAAGAGTTACTCTGCTTCCTCTACGACAGCATGGCATGGGAGTAGATGGCTCTTTTGAAGTCGGAGATCACAAATTTATCCCAAAAAAAAAGAAGAAGAAGAAGAAAAAAGGTGGCAGAAGGGAGGATGGGCAAGTCAGTTCAGAATGCTAAACTACATCCAACAGAGCTTTTATCTTTCTCTGTCTTTCTTTCTTTCTTTCTTTCTCCCTATGGACTGAACTGTTTTCCAGGGAATTGTGTTTGTGTCTGTCAGTGTTTGAAGAATTTGTTGTGAGACTGAATAGTCTTTCAAAGAAGTTATTAAAGGTGCACTATGCAAAATTGCCTAGGGTCAGTTGAAATGATGATGATTTAGGCTCAACTGATATAAATGTGGACCAAGCACGTGATTGGATGGTTGAGTCTTCCATGGTTCTCAGTGTCGATCTGGCACAATAACAGATTACATGCTTATTCCACGGGTTTTGTCAGGTGAGTCTAAACAGTCCTCACTTCAGTCAACCCTTTGCAATATTGCATAGTAATTAAAACAAAATATCATTAACAGAGAAACTTTGTTACTTGAAATCAGAAATGCATTTGCTTGCACCAACTATTAATGACAATGTTTTGCTGTCTACCTAATATCTTTTTTGTCTTCCATACCAGTTTTATCATGCTCACTCTTTCACACACATCACAATATTGTTGAATGCATCATTGCAATTGCATATCTGAGTATGTGCCTTCATGACTCATTACACTGCTCTTTTTTTGTGTCTTTTCCCTTATAGTCAACACTGGTAAGTTGTCATCCGTCCCTCATCCACCTTCAGAAAGCAACAGGGAATCATGAGCCTCTGTCATTGTCCTATCTCCACTGTAATTCCATCTACCAATACAGTATGTAATTTATGTCATATGTGGTTAAATTAATAAAGGTTTTCAGTTAATTAATGAGAGGTAAGTATAGATTATTTCACACCATGTATGTGGTAGGTTTTAATTCAGTGGGCTTATTATACATACAGTACTGAGGTGCTCTTATGTTGGGAATGGGGGAAAAGCTGTTTGGTATCTGTCCAGGCTGCCCAGCTAATTAGGCCTTTCCTCCTTCTGCAGTGCCCCCTGCGTTCGCCACGCGCCCCAGGAACCAAGTGGTGGCAGTGGGCAGGACGGTCACCTTCCAGTGTGAGGTCACTGGCAACCCTCAGCCTGCTATCTTCTGGCAGAGGGAGGGCAGCGAGGTGAGATAAACTCTCAGTCTGTCATCACACCGAATCACTGCTCAGTACAAACAAAGGTCATGAATGGGATAATGTGATGCGAATTCATACTCGCCATTAACTTCCTGCTCTCCCTTTCCTCCAGAGCCTCTTGTTCTCTAACCAGCCCCCTCAGCCCTTCAGCCGTCTGTCTGTGTCCCAGATGGGCAGTTTGACGATCACCGACGCCCAGCACTCTGATGCCGGCTACTACAGCTGCCAGGCCCTCAACATCGCTGGCAGTGTTATTACCAAAGCTCTGCTGGAGGTCACAGACTGTGAGTAAGGGAAATGAATCATGGAGGGCAGATGGGGTGACTTTATTCTTAACTTTTTCAGTCTTCCGTGTTTGGGCTAAACAACATTTGGTTTGCTATTGTAGTTCTTCTTTTATTGAGCAGATGAATTCCAGACTGGCCTTGGCTGCAGACTGGTGAGAGCTGCCTCCTTTTTGGTGCTGTGTTTTGTATGGTAGTTGGCCTTGGTTACTAATAGCCAGTGGAGCGATTTCAGGAAGCCTAAGCTGTTCACGTTTGGGGCTCAAAACCCTCTGTTCCCATGGTGATTGAGTGCAAAATGCGTCTGACTCTCTCTCTTCTCCCTCCCAAAAGAATGCTCTCCCATATTACAAATGTATATCTACAGACTGACATTGATATAACAAAACAAGGTCCCCTAGGAGAGGAATCATATACTGTATACCTTAACTATGTTCTGCTGGGCAACACATGCCCTCAGAGTGCAGACGCAAACCTAACAGCAAAGCTCATTAGAGGACAGGGACTATGGGAAACAGAGCCGTGGTTTGTACCTCTAGTTTCTACAAGCATAGCCAAAGCCTGCCAAGATACTATTCTGTTGCTTTGCTGCAGACATTCGTGCATTAATGCACAGAATCAATGGATGACATCAGTTTGTACAGACAGGTGCCTGAGGGGCCGTCATCATGATTGGTTGACGATGACCCTTGCTGATGCAGTAATTGCATTAATTGTTAAAAAAAATTAAATGTTGAATGTAGCTTGGAGGCTTATATCAGTAATTACACACCACCAGTGACGTCTTCCAATTTAGTGGCCTGGGCGAGTGTGAATACATGTGTCTACGCGACTGTGTACTATGTACATATATTAACTTAATGAAGATAATTGCTTGAGGCTGGTGCAGACAGTTGTTGCATCTGCATATTGACTTGTTCAGTGCAGCCCTATTAGTTATAATGGATAATCCTCTGCTCATAGGGGTAATGCTTTCTGCAGCCACCTCCCTAGGGAAATGAGATTCACCCACTTAGCGCACACTCTACTACAGGTAATGGAAATAAAACAAGTCTGGGTCATGTTTGTTGTAATCTATGCAGCGGACCTCAGCACCCCACTCTCCCTGTTCTCCTCTGCCATCTCTACCTGTTTGTCTCTATTCTCCCCTCCCCCAAGTTCTCTCCATCCCAACACACTCCTCCTCCCTCCCATTGGAGTGGTGTATTTGTATGGAAATAACTGGCCTGCATTACCTCCGGCAGTTTTCAAAGGTGTTTCCATTATCTCTTTTCTCTATTTTTTTTTATTTTTGGACCACCCCCCCATCCCCTACCCCACCATCTACAGGGTTTTGAAGTGGAATAGTGCGAGAGCGCAGCTATCTAAATGGGATTTGTTATTAGTTGGGCTTCACTGTTGTGATTGGAGCCGGCTCCTCCGGTACCTACCAGCCAATGAACGATTAGTTGCTCTCCGCTGGAGGGGAAAAGTTGATTTCTATTTCCTCCACCAGCTCTGCAGCCACCTAAAACCTATTGTTCTTGCTCTTTACCAATTTTCTCCTCAATATCTTTCACATCTTATCTATTCTTCATTTTGTCTGGCTGGCTTCTGTTTGGGTTTTCTCTGCTTTAATCTCTCCACCTTTTTATTTCTATATTCCTCTTTAGATGTTTTATATTTAACAAAGTCTTAACATTGTTTATTATATTTTTTCTCTTATTTTCTCCTGTTTTTTATAGCTGTGTCAGACCATCCTCCTCCTGTCATTAGACAAGGCCCAAGAAATCAAACGGTCCCTGTGGACAGCAAAGTGGTCCTGGGTTGCCAGTCAGCTGGCACTCCAACCCCCGCAGTCCACTGGAAAAAGGACGGAGTGTCGGTGTCTCCAGTGGACTCTCGCATGTCCCTAACAGACACAGGAACACTGGAGATTCACTATGCCAAGGTAGGGGACAAAGTATGCAGCAGGTAGAAACGACACCATTTAGCCAAGACAAGCCACTTATGCAATTGTGTCTTCCTTCCTCAGCTGGGAGATACGGGCTTTTACACTTGTGTTGCTTCTAGCCCCAATGGAGAAGCTTCCTGGACAGCACACCTACAGGTGCAGGGTAGGTTACATATATTAAGAGACAGCTAGGAGGGATGTTGTAAATATGAGCTGAAAAGTACCTGCCGGTGATGCACAGCTCAATCCTAAACCCATAGGTACTGTACATATCAGACAAATTCGGATGGAGGGAAGAGAGTATTATTGGGTCAGGCGGTATGGGCCAACACTCAACATTGTTAAATTCCAAAGACATTAATATAATTTCTTTTTCTGCTCTTTTTTTTCAAAATGGCATTAGTACAACAACAAACATCTGGCTGCCTGTCTTTTTTCGGTATCAGTTGAGTAGTAGGTGCATTTGGACTGCTATGAAAATGGGTCAGGCGGGTCAGATAGGCTCTCATGGCAGGGTGGGCGGTCACACATATGAAAGAAACTGACCCAGACATCAGTAGTCCCTGCATTGCCATGACAAATCATTGTAAAGCATTGCTTGAATTTTATATTGCACTCTATGATTTCTCTGCGGCAGAGTTTGGAGTAGTTGTCCAGCCTGGTCACCCTACAGACCCAAACCTGATTCCCAGTGCACCATCCAAACCTGAGGTGAGCGACATGAGCCGCACCTCTGTCACTCTGTCCTGGAAATCCAACCCCAATGCCGGGGCAACACCAACATCCTACCTTATCGAGGCATTCAGGTAAGACATGTATTGTATGCAACATGCATATTATGTATTGTATGCATGTTGTAGTCTATGTTTTATATACTATACTTCATTTATGTAGCGTGATAAAGTTTCCCTATATTCTATATGTTGTCTCCTTCCAGTCAAGCTTTAGGCAGTAGCTGGGTGACATTAGCTGACCATGTGAAGACACAGACCTATGTCCTGAAGAACTTGAAGCCTGGAACTGTCTACATGTTTCTGGTCAGAGCCGTGAACGCCTACGGCCTGAGCGACCCCAGTCCTATCTCTGACACTGTCAGAACACAGGGTCAGTTTGTGTTCACTATATTTACCTCATATTTAACAGACAACAAATTTTATTGTGGAGATCGAGACTACATTTTTTTTCACTACGTTAACCTTGCTAATTTGGAATAAATAAGACATCATGGCTGTTTTTAACACATTCCCTACCTTCTGTACCAACAGATAGCACTTCCACTATTCAGGGAGTGGACCACCGGCAGATCCAGAGGGAGCTGGGAGATGTGGTCATCCACCTGCGCACACCAACCATTCTCTCCTCCTCTGCTGTCAGGGTGCACTGGACGGTAAGAAGGCCACACTATATTGATTGCCAACAGAGTCAAAACATGATGCATTTTTCAATGTAAGCCAAGAGTTCAAAGGAGTGGAAATGGAAGCTCAGCAGGTGGAATAAGCAAACAAAAAAGGATTAAATGAGCTACCTGGATGCTGACAGAGCAGAATCTTTTATGAAGTATTGTACATGTGTAAATCACCAGCTTAACAAACAATGTTCATCTTCAAAAGTAATACTGGGAACAAAAGGAGCGTGACACAAAAAGGGTTTCCTCAGGCTTCCTCAGGCTTTGTTGTTTGCATTTCGGTGCAACAGGTGCTCTGTATAGATAAAGTCCTGCACAGATGCGAATATGTGTAGTGCTACAGTTCCATTAGCACTATGTGTTAAATGTGGTAAATGGTAAGGAATTTATTCAAATTAAGATTTCAACTCAAAAGTATTCATTGTAGTAGAATTTTAAGCTATAATCCTCATGGAGTTATGTTTTCTTTAAAATCACAGATAAAAATGTGGCAAAGATGTTTTGTTCATCCACACCTTTATATATATGGATGGAGATGAGTTGTGGTTGGCTAGTGGAGCCACTATTAGACTAAAATCTAAAATCAATCAGGCATCAATTTCTTGGCCAAACTACCTCTATGTTTAATTCATGGGCTATCAACACAGCAACATATCTGCCTATTAAAAATGAAGACCAGTGGGGAAAAACAATGCATCAGCTATGCTCCATCCTCACTTTGTGATGTGGGTGATGAGGGCATGCAGGCAAGCTTACTAAACACTAATGTAGGGTCTGCCTTAATAATTCTATGATTTTGTAATGTTACATCAGTGAAGCTCCTGTGCCTCACAGATCTTTGTTTAGTACAGAAGCCAATCCACATGAATTGCATCTCCTATTCTGACTGACAGAGACATAAATATACATATTGCTGTTTTACCACATCTACCATGACATATACATCAAAGATCATATGAAAGATGAGGGTAGGATGTGGAACTTTTACCCCAGCCAGGACCATTTGTGCTGACAGAGGGAGTTTTTAATCAGGGCTTATGAGAGAGCACACTTATTCGCACTGAGACATTTCCTCCTCTTTCCCTGCATGTTGAGCCCTGAGGTAAGTTCCTCATTTATGAATGACCTTATACATTCATGACAGACATACAGTGAAACACATGGCTTAGATGTAAATAGCTTAGGAGAACCATCTGGGTCAAAATATGTGTGATGATTTCAAAGGCCTACTGACTGCAGTTTGAAATTTACCGTTTTCTTTGTGAAATTCGGTATGAGCAGGCAGTTAATACATCTAAACCACATGGGAGCAATTCCGTTTATTGGTTTCTACATGATTTAATGCATTTTTTTTACAGATACACGCAAAATTTGATTGCCGTGCTCTTTTAAGACGTCTTGTGTGATAATTGTGAGGCTGATGCTTTAATGGGAACTGCTTAGTCCTCTCCTGGCTGGATTTTAACCAGAGCCATGCTCAGCGGAAACTGGCAACTAGAAATGACCTCATACTGTGGTTTGCTGAGAGATCCCTGAGACATGGGGAGATGTTAATCTGCATAACTTTATGGGCTGGAGGGAGGAGAATTAACACAGTTTTAAGAGAACTTGACTCACGCTCACCATCACAAGCCAAATACAGTAGGGTATATCCTTCCAATTGTATGCTGTTTCAACTCAGATATTATTCTCCAACTCAGACCTTTTAACACACATTGCAGCAATGGAAAGTATACATTTTACATGAGTTTGATCATCATTTGATCATCATTCAAACCTAATTGTGAAGTTGCTTTGTAGCTCCTGTGCAATATATCAATATTACATAAATACTGTGACAATGGTTGTAAAAGGTGCATTAGGGATACAGTTTTCTGAACTCATTAGAATAGAATAAAATTGAATAGACTAGAATAGAATAGAATAGAATAGAATAGAATAGAATAGAATAGAATAGAATAGAATGATATAAATTAATGATTGTTTATCAAAAATATCTTGTGTGCAAATATCTTATGAAAGCACCAATAGTTATCCCTACAGTCTCATCACATTATCAAATTTGAGGTATTCGGTCAAAGATATTGCAAGGTTTGATTTGTTCCATATCGCCCAGCCCCAATAGAAAAGTGATACACTGTCCATGTTGTGCTATTCAAATGCTGTATATCTCTGTGTGTCCACAAGGTAGAGCAGCAGTCCCCGTACATCCAGGGTTACAAGGTGTTGTACCGGGCGTCTGCTGAGCACGGCCAGCCTGGGGGACAGTGGAGTCTCCTGGAGGTTCACAGCCCGGGGGAGGACAGCGCTGTGGTCACTCAGCTGAAGAGGGGATCCACTTACGAGTTCAAAGTGCGCCCCTTCTTTGACGAGTTCCAGGGAGCGGACAGTGAGGTGAAAGTGGCCAGGACCCTGGAAGAAGGTGAGTGTTAGAACAAGTTAAATTTATCGATAATTAGCAAAGAGGAATTAAGTAATGTTGATTTTGATGAGTTTACCTGTGGAATCATTTCTCACAGGGTTCAAAACCACTGGATGCCAGTTTCCTTGCTACTGCAGGAATAAAGTAGTACGACCTGTAACCATTACCCATGCATTACCAATTCATTTCTTCCACTGTCCTGACATGCTTTGATGTTTACAGCAAGAGTACATTAAAGGTATTTAATTTCACTATGTGAAATTATCAAGGGTTGATTTAAGTTAGAACCATTCAGATTTAACTGACAAAAAAAAAGATTAAGCACATTCTGAGAACCATCACCAAGCATCACTTTACTGATTTTAGCAACCATGTAGACTCAACCATCAAGTTAAGTGCTTATTCCATGTTTTTTCTCAGTTGAGGCAAAATGGTCCTCACTTAAATACGCCCTCAGCAATCATAGTACAACTTTAAAAACAAACACTGGTATTCACATCCTCTTTACTTATAAGAAAAACAGGTTTTAGGTGGTGTGTGGTGTTCAATTTATTGTATTCTATTGTGAATAAGTCACAAAACTCCCACTGTAGTCACAGTACTCTGCTGGAACACACCCCACATTCATGCCAGGGGACTGGAGTAGCCTATGCCCAAAATTGCTTCTACATAAAGTAAACATTGTGCTTAGTGGAATACTTAAATTTCATTCAGCTATGACTGGATTAAGGTACAACAGCCAGTTATTGTTCCACATATCGTGCAAAGCTGTCAGACGAGATGCAGAGTGAAGCTGGGGCACGTGCAGCTTCAAATGAGACTGTGTGCATGTCGTTTTGGCTGACTGTTTGTTCCATTGTCTCAGCCCCCAGTAGAGCCCCCCAGGGTGTTACTGTGACAAAGACTGATGCCAATGGGACCGCCATCCTCGTTGCTTGGAAACCACCTCCAGAGGAGGAAGAGGCTGGAGTGGTTCAGGAGTACAAGGTAAGAGGGAAGCTTGGAAAAATGAGGCACACAGTACTAAGCTCCTGCCGGTACTGTTCTGTCTGAAATGTGTGTATTCCAGATTAAAATGCAGGAAATTGTATCTTAGTGTGTCTGTAGTTGCCTCCAGCATTGTTGAATCTGCCCCACTGACAATCACTGTTGCCTTTTCTCCTCTCTATCCTATCTCGACAGATCTGGTGCCTAGGTAATGAGAGTCGTTACCACGTAAACCAGTCAGTAGACGGCTCCACCTTCTCCGTGCTCATCCCCAGTCTGGCACCAGGAATTCGCTACAGCGTAGAGGTTGCCGCTAGCAACGGCGCTGGACCTGGGGTCAAAAGCGACGTTACTTTTTTCCAACTAGGTGAGATTTCACATCCCAAAAAAAAAATAAATAAATAAAAAGAGTTCTAACACTGACACTGACTTTTAAGAAATTGACTAGATTAGTACCAATTAAGCTCCATAAAACTGGGCCCAAAAATGGATGCAGTATGTAGGAATATCTGGTTCAAAACTTGTATTGTCCTTCTGAGCAGCTTTTTAATTATAAGCTGATCTTGAAAATTTTATCTTGTTTAAAGGCTCTTTGGTTTGACTTGTATGGATGTATGCTTTTAAGAAATAGAAAAAAATGAAATACAAAAATATATATATATATTTTCCCTCTTACACCAAGTACAATCTTTTCATGCAGATAGATTTGTACTCACTCCTTGATTGCACTAAGCGTATGTGGTAAAATATCTTTATTTTGTATTTTGGGTGAACTGTTTCTTTAAAATGTTCTCATTTAGTTCTAATTATATCTTCATGTTGCTGTTTTTATCCCACACATAAACCTTAACATCTATATATCTCTTTCTGCTCTCCCTGTTTAGACTCCACAGGCCAGATGATGGATAGCCATGAGGAAAGAGACACACTGTCTCAGATCTCAGACGTGGTCAGGCAGCCAGCCTTTATCGCTGGCATTGGCGCCACCTGCTGGGTGGTGCTCATGGTCTTCAGCGTGTGGCTCTACCGGCACCGCAAGAAGAGGAGTGGCCTCAGCAGCACCTACACAGGCATCCGCAAGGGTGTGTACTTGTCTGTTGTGTTCATATCTTACAGGTGTGGATGAATAGATGTTTGTCTGTTGAAGATGGTGACCCTGAAGCCCTTTGACTCTCATGGACTGTGTATAAATCTGCAAAATATAATAGGATGTCACAAATAAAAGCAAAGCAAACAAAGAACAAAGAAAAGCTGTGCAATGATGGCAAGCGTGATTAGAAGAGCTGAATATTTGTGGGTTCATTTGAAGGTCATTATAAATATGATTATGGAAGTAGGTGCTGTGGTCAAGCTGTGACATCTTGTTCTCACCACAGTTAACAGGCTTCCTCATCTCAGTTCTTTCAAGATATTTTTTAGGGACAACAATGAGCAGATCACATCAAAGGAGGAAATATCCCTCTCTGGTCTAAATCTTCTTTTTGACTCAAATACCTCAACAGAGAATCAGACGCTCTGTACATCCGCGATTATGGAGACATTCAAAGGCTGACATTTACTAGCTCATTTGTAGCGTGCACCATTTTCTCAGTGTAGCACAGATCTTGAAGGCACAGGCCTGTCAACCTGCCGCTGCCATGTCTGTTACAATAGCACTGATATTTCCCCCTCTCCCTCTGGCTCCCTGTCACCCCCATTAACCTTCACGTGGCCACTTTTGTCTAAGGAAACGGCAGCAGTAAGACAGGTGGCCTCACATGGGCTTATGGTATTTAACTGTTTATACACACCAGAACCACTGCATGATGTCTACTACAGGGTTATTATTTTTAATGGAGTGAGATTTTCAGATGAAGATTTTCACATGAAGAAATGTCCATTAATACAGAGTAAATGCAAGTCCATATGCAGAGACAAAAAAAAAAAGTCACGGTGAGAACAAATGCAAATATTATGCTTTAATTGTTGTTTTCAACTAATACCTATTTCTCTCCCCATCTCTTTGACTTGCCCCTACAGTCCCATCATTCACCTTTACACCTACAGGTATGTATGAATGTACTGCCATGTTGTTTAAAATTCAATGGTTTACATACATAATAATGGTACAGTGAAACTAAAATTGTGCACTGGTCATGTAAAGATTAATAAACAAAGACATCTCAGCTGAAATTATATTAATCAAAACATTCAACAAAGTACAGATTCATGATGAAAAGTAAGAAAAAAGAGCTGAAACTAAAACTGAGTGTATGACAGGGATATGTGTGTATCTCTGTGTTGTGTGTGTTCAAAGAGAATAGGATGCAAGAGAAATATATATATATATACATGTGTTACTTTACTGAGCAAACACTTCAGTTTTCTTTGTCCTAAGTATCCCAGAATCCTGAGTAAACTGAAACATGGATCAATGTAGACTCAGCCTGTCTGGTGAAAGTGGCTTGCCAAAAAAATTCTAATCTCTAAAGTTGGAACATTGGGAAGTTTAGTAGCAAATGTTGCCATCTGCACATTGTTACAGAAAGTGAGGTATGGGTAAAACTATAAAAATTCCCTGTTTGATGTTTTGTTGGTGGTGGTGGTTGAAAAAGCTGTGTCATGCATTGCTCCTGAATCTCAAGTAAGTGTGACACTGTGCTGAGATCAGAAAGCATGCATGCCGTAGTTTGTATAGCCTTCATGGGCATTAAGCCATATGGATGGGCACCAAGCTCTTCAAGATGAGGTGTCATCTGATGTTTTTCTACTTCTTTTTGCAGTCGCCTATCAAAGAGGAGAGTCTGTGTGCAGCGCTGCCAGGTAAGTGACATTTTTGTTTCCTCTTTGTCTTGTATGAAGATAAGCAGCAGGGACACAGTTACACTGAGGAAACACCAGGGGGAGTGCTCTCCCTGCTTAAAAAAGAGAGACTCTCAGCATCCACCCTGCACTTATTACTCATTCCCCTTTGATCCATCTTGTTGCAGACCTGGACTCCTCAGCATGGGCGAACCTTTGAACCAGCTGTGGCTGCCTGATAACTGGCCAAATGCATGTGCCAACCACAAGGACTGTAGCATCAACTGCTGCAATAATGGCAATGGCACCAGTGACAGTAACATGACCACATACAGCCGCCCAGGTTTGTACAGAACCAGCTTGATGTCTTAGCTCAGGTTGAAGCCTTTGAGAGAAACTTATTGCTGCTGTCATGTGAAAACCTTGAAAGTCCAATTTTGGTGATTTTCTTGTTTAAACTTCACATGAAGGATTACTTGCCCCTCTGTGGATTGAGAAAAAAACATGGGCTAATGACAACATCAATGGATAAACTGAAAAATACATGATGGTCAAGACAGAAATAAGGCTCTTCTTCTTACCCCCTGCAAAGTTTTCATTTTGGAGATACAGGCCCCACACAAAAATGTAATATATGTATGTTAAAGTGATCTCCACATATGGCATTGTGTATGTCCATATTAAACACACACACACACACACACACACACACATATATATATATATATA
>OMKZ01009150.1:1256-15400 GCA_900302535.1 Neoniphon sammara | reverse complement strand
CTGTGAGAATGTGATGAGACATGGTGCTTAATTAACCTCACTCATGAACCTTCATTAACACAGCAGCTGTATGCTGTCAAAAGGACGGAAGCACTTCGGAGCTTATTACAGACGTCTTTCACTGTGTGTGTGTGTGTGTGTGTGTGTGTGTGTGTGTGTGTGTGTGTGTACTCGCCAGGTTCATCACACTTACACCACCCATGTTGTCAATATTGCATCATGCACCAATAATTGCAATGATTAAATAATTACACACAATTCTATGATGCCTTATTAACAAGACAGACCCTAAACCAACTTCACCTGAGTGCTTAACTACACTATGTGATCTCTGTGATTTTCCTTCCCCGATATTTAACATGAATTTACTGAATCTGACTCAACATGCTCCCTTTTGATATCACCCACCTGCAACGGTCACATAAAGAAATACAGACCCTGGTTATTGCATCGACAGCAGATGGAAGTCTCCCCTAGATCACAGTCCTGTCCTTGATCAACGGGCCAGATGTGTGAAAGCATTTTGACGCTTGCAGAATAATAAATCCTTGTCTCAGATTTCCTGTTACACTGGTTTGACAGCGTTCACTTGAATGAACAAAGATAATCAGTGTTGTCAGACCTTAAAAGTTTTTCCTTTTTGTCAAACAATGTAAAGGTGATGATTAGCTTATCTGAATTCTTTTATATTTGAAATCTTGTCTTTTAATTTGATGGTGATTTTACTTTACTGCACTTATTTTAGAGGTTGAATCTAGCAAAATTTATCTTCTGAGTTTGGTTCCCTTACATATGTGATACTCGCATGATGATTGGTCTCACTCTAATAATTATCCCAAATAATGAGTGACTTTCGCTGCCAGTGTATGGAAATTAAGAGTTAATGCAATTTGCAAATTTACAACCCACTTCCAGGGGTCAATTGACCAGTGAGGGACCGGAAGCCAAGAGACATAATAATAATAATAAAAGGCTGGTTCCTTAATTAAACTTTGAATTCCCTGCAGTCATGTGCTCCTTCTCGAAGCACTCAAATTCCCTGCATGGCTGTGTGCCAAGTCAATCAAATTTTACTTTCAGATCACATACGGCACAGGTTAAGAGGATCAAAAGGGGTAAGTCACCCTGCAAGCAGGATTGGTTATCACTGATGGAACATTTTCTGAAGAAAGTGACATCCTCATGCCAACTTCCATGTGAATGCAACTGAACCTGAAAAAAGTTGATGGTACCAGAATGAAATAAAGTGCCATAAGGATGGCCACTCAGCTCTCTGTAGGCACTCAGAATTGCTCACATGAGAGCTTTTATTGCACAGCCAACTTAGCCAACTTACCCAGCCAGTATCAGAATTGTATAACTGTTAGCTATGGTTTATTTGCTGTACTCCATCAGTTTAATATTCATTCATAATTCCACTTACTTTGTTTGTGTAGGTAGTTGATGTGGGTAAATGTGTGAATAACCCACTGAGTGGTTCTTGTTCTAAATAATTTTATTATGCTGACAAGCTGGAGTGCCTTGTTTAGCTCTGCTAATGAATTGTTGTACTAATCAATCTGTTATTTAACTTTAATGAACACTGATTTTAACTTTAAAAAACAAACCAAAACACACTTTAGAATAACTGATAATAACTACTGGATATATAATGTAATTTTAGAGGCCTTGCTGCAATAGAAAAACCTGTGACCTATTTTGTTTCCGCATTATAAATAAGCATATATGCTTCATTGCTGTTACCATTAGGAGTAGAAGTGGCATGCATAATAGCTTATATTATGTTCATATTATGTTACCATTGTTAGGAGGTGAAAAGGTAACAGCCTACATGTAATTGTTGGTATTATATTTCCTTACAAGTAATAAAAATAGGTTGCATCTATGAGATTTTTCCACTTGATTAGGTGAGAAGCATAGAGCTTATTTTAAAAGAAAATAATTAGTGAGACCATTTTCTGTGTGTTCCACTACTGCAGAAAACATGACCTCCATTGCAGCTATATTAGCATCTAGCAAAGTAGGAGCGTGATCTATATTTTTGGTCTAATTACCACTTCATACTTGACTCGTATGAGTAAATGGCAGGTGAATAATTTTAATTCGAGCGATGGAAGTTGGCGGCCTCTCCGGGGCAGACAGTGACACAAATGAAAAATATCTATATCACTGGCCCATTGCTCAATACAAAATCTGGGTGCAACAATTCGAACAAAATAAATCAAACTGTTAATTATTGCCTCAAAGTTCATGATTAATCAAATTTGCAGAGTAGCCAGCCAGGAGCAGAGTAGTATCACACCCTTACAGTGCAAAAAAGAAAAACTTCAGAAGCAGAAAAAGGTGGTTGGAGCGTGGGCAGTAAATGCTTTGTGAGTGGGCAGTACAATGTGGTCATCACTTTGACGGAAACTTGAATATCCAACATTTAAATGGCGTTGTACATATTTACTGTGCAAAGTAAACATCACATACAATCAGTCCCTTCATGAAAGATTTCAATACCTTGATTGCAACCAAACAAAACTCTGAATAGGGCGGCAGTTGTTTGAGTGATGTTATTATTTCATCTCTGAGAAACAGCTCAGCACCCAGCAGCCATGAAAGGCTGTCTTTATCCCCCTCTATTTTTTTTTTTTTTTTCATTTTTTTCATTTTCAAGGACAACTGCCTGCAGTAGGTTATTCACAAGTGTTTGCCTTGGTTTCTAAGATACTGTGTGAGTGTGTGTTGTGTGTCTGTGTGTGTGTCCTGCCAAGTTTCATTTTCAATTTTGCTGTGTTTATCCAGCAGATTCTCTGCAGTCTGTTCACAAAGAGCTGGCCATGACAGCTAGGACAAATGTGGTGGAATTGCAGAGAGGCTGACACAAAAAGTGGAACTGATGGCTGTCATCCCTGAACAACACTTCATAGGAGAACAGATCTATAAAGAGAGTAGGGGTGAGTTCTGCGGTTCAGCAGCAGTATGGAAGAATATACCTCCTATGACTTATTGGTTGAATTCTGCCTCATCGTATGTGTGTGCTCTGGATGTTTTGAACAACTGGTATGTTATTACCTCTTGAGCAGGTACATACAGTCATACAGGCAATATCATTTTCAACATATTGAAGTTTACTGAGGATATAAAGAAGTTGCTGTGGTAATGATGAAGCCTGGAGGTGATGAAGACGTTTAGCTTCTTAGCAATGAAATGAACAGGTGGTGGGAGAGGTAAGCAGTGCTTTTCGGCATTTTTAAAGGCAGGCTTTGCTACTTGATTGACATGCTTGGAAGAAGAAGAAGAAGATGCAATCCAGGATGGTGCCAAAGTTGTAGATTTGGGACGATGCGACAGTGGGATGAGGATTGTAGAGCAGTAATTATGATTTCAGATTCACTGCAGTCGAGTTTGAGGAAGATTATTTCCTCTTAAACCAGGCATTTGGTGAGGAATTAGCAGGTGCCAGAGATAATGAATTTGGTGGTGAGGTGGAGCATGCTGCAGCAGTGGTGAATTTTCATTTGTTTATGGGGATATATTACTGTCTGTCAGTGAAGTTTAATATGAACCAGGGGAAGGATGTGCCCGTGATGCCAAGAGAGGACTTAAGGCAGATGAGAATTGATTGCTGGATCGTCAAAGGCTGCTCTTAAAGTCATGGATGCTAACACTGATAGATACATCATCTTGAATGAGAGGTGAAGAGGTCGTTAAGTGACTTTCAGAGGTGCCAACATGCTGACTGTGAGTTATGCAGATGATGAAAGACAATTTTCCAGAACCATGAGACAAATAGGGGTATTACTAAATGGATAACCACATATTGACAGATACTTTATAATCCTACACAAGTACAGCTGATGGATGGACAATGGAGGGCAGATTTGGTAATTCATATGAATCTGTGATAAATGCCACCCTATTAGCTTTCAAAGGACAGTATACTGCTGCTGCCAGAAATCTGCACCCATGCAGTTTGAAGGTAATCCTTACAGGAGGATGGGGACAGTGTACTAGCTCTGATGCTGTCAGTCAAATACAACCATTCCACTAATACAATCATCAATGCGTGGTTTGTTTTTTTCTATAAACCAATAAGACATGTTTTGATTTAGACAAGTACCAAGGGTTTTGGCATGTTTTAGTGAGACTAAGGAGATGCAGATTATTCTGTCTTGTTATTAATTCATTTGGGGTTCTTTTGGTGTCCAGTGACTGCATAGTAAATATGGCTAGTTTCACTTGGAATCGTTTTCTGCTCGGCTCAAGGAATCTAGCCGGGGAATGAAGCTGCTTTCTCTGTCCACATATTTGTAATGATGATGTAATTTTGGAGCAATCATGCACCCCGAGGACCAAAGAGCGAGGACATAAGTCAATGAAGAACAGACTCTGGTGAGTACAGTGAAGGTGATGCATTTCTCAGCGTACCTCGGCGGGGAAATGGAGATTGCGCTTGTATCCGTGTATCAGCAAGAGCAGGTAAGAGACAAAGATACACATAATCAATATTGGCATGCTAATTTACAGCTTACATTTACCTGAATCTCCTCTGTCAGAGAACTCCAGGAAAGGTCTTGCTGCTCTTTGTCAGAGGCACCATGGAAAGTGCTTACAGCAGAGGAGGGGGTGAATAATCAGGGTGAACAAGATGAAAATAAATTGGTCACTGAGGGAGCTAAAGGCCAGGAGACAACTGGCCTTTACCTTACCCGGAGGGTAGCACAGCCACAGAGCGGGACCTGTGGTCTCAGGTGGGCTGTATGTAACTCACCACACTGCTTGAATGTTCCAATTAGCCAAATGCCATGAGTCAGGGATGAGCCTTTCTTTGCAAGGTTACACATAATCGTACTGAAAAGGTTCTCTCTACCACATATGGTGCACTGTTGCCAAATGGTGCTGTTCACACAGTGGATGGTATGCAGATGTACACCAAAGAAAAACAATCCCACTGAGGAGACAGTGCTAAAACACTGGAGCCCTTACGTGAAGGTAATACAGATAATTGGCATAAAGCTTCAAAGCTGTTATACATGTATTACATATTAAGCCTGGCTGTTCCCAGATGTTCAATCAACACAGCTGTATTTCTGTGCAATGTAAATTGGATAAATAAACTAGGGAGGTTGGTAATGATGCTAGCATGGTCCCCTCTAGATGATACATGCAGTACAGTCACTTGCCTCACACCTATTGGGTAAAACATGGGATTAAGGCTCAAATCCAGGTTTTCACCAATTTCCTTGTTTTATCTCCCTCTCTGGTGGTGTGAAACATTTGAAATAATGTTCAGACTACAGCAAATAAAGCGTCACTCACCTGTTTTAGTGTATATGATATTCACATCTTTTCCATAGACTGTATAAATTCGATTTTAAAATGTGTTTTTATTCATTTACCCCATTAGATTTGTTTTTTTCTACTCTAGTGGATGAACAGTTTCATGTTTAATCATTTTCTAAATAGATAACCACTTTGGTCAACTTTTGTTGTTTTTAAATATGCTATATAAACATAAATTTGATTAAACTCTTTCCCACTGCAGCAAAAATGGCAGGTAATTTGTGGCTTCCAATAATAGCAGCCTACAGTGTGCACTAATATATTAGCTAGGTTGGCCAAAAAATATTTTCAATGTAAGCTTTTTGAGTAAGCTAATAACTATGTTAACTAGCTACTTGTCCACCCATCTCAAGTTGACCCTACCCAGTCTGAAATTTCATTTATGGAGAATGTCTGTTGCATGGCAAAATTACCAACCGGCATTGTGTAACATGACACAGCAATCCAGATGAGTACGATTATTAATTACTGAAAGAAATCTTGGATTTTTCAGGCATCATTTTTCAGCAGTCAATATGTGAAATTCCTAACCTCAGAGTCATACCTAAAAATAGACACTAGACCTTTGAAAGTATTTTATCACATCTTGTGTATTTCCTTAAAACATATGATTCTGACATTTTCTCTTTTGCCTAAATTGGCTCTGCAGTGGGGTGAAGGTGCTAAAGAAACAGATATGCTCTACGGAAATCTGCACACAATTTTTCCATCTTGTTATCTCTTGAAGGATGAAGACTTTTAGTTTTTAGTGTGAAGCCCTTGTTAATGTAAACCCTAGACTGTCATTACGTTTCATTCTGATTTATGTTCTCCTAGACAAGAGGGCAGTAGGTTGAGATCTTCCCCCATAGAGTGGGTTCTTTGCTTGCCTCTCCCCATCAGAAAGCAGCCACTCTTAAAGGGCACATTTACTGTTGGGGTGATTTTATGCAAATTACTTATCATATTCATCTGTGACTATCTAGGGATGACAAATTTGCTTCTATGATGAAAACAAGTGAGTTTGAACTGAGGACCCACAATTTCTTACATATTGGATTTTTAAAAAACATATTACTTGAGTATTTGGTCAACCAACAAATCAATCAATCAGTAAATAAATAAGTAAAAAACCCCAAAACTTCCACAAAAGAGAACTAGTCTTCTTGCACTCCCATTCCAATGAGGTCAAGGTCAGCTACAGACCAGCACACATGTAGCTGGTGGAAATTCAGCATCTTACTTAACAGTCAACATGGTTGATGCTTGCCAACATGGCTTGACTCCAAGCCTTCCAGTCTCCCTTACTACATCATAGTGAGCCAATCTGCTGCCCAAAGTCTGAGTTGACCTTGTTAATGTGCTGTCCAGAGGGGACAAGTAATATCATTATCACCCCAGATTTCATCACAAGATAGTGTCCACTATAAACGTGTGTTCATTCAGAATGATAAATGCATATGTAACCTCATACCTTGCAAGCCACTTTCCACGCTATTCCACAAACCTGACTTGTGCCCTCTGGCACGACCAATACACAAGAAACACATGAATTCTAAGAAATTCTATTGGTTTTCTTCCAAGATGCAGCCGATAAGGCTAGAGAAAAGAAAAAAAAAGTGAATTGCCAAATAAAAATAAATAGTTAATTGCCTTAAAAAATACAGATCCTTGTACTGCATCATATATTTGACCAGTCCTGCCCTCAGCTTTCTGTAGCAATCTGCTTTGCGATGACAAACTCAAAGCATGTCCTTAGAAAAGTGATAGCATCCTTTAACCACAACTAATTGGCCATGGTCACTGGTCTATCCAAACATAAAATGTGTTACGTTTTCACCTTACATTGATGAAGACAGAAACCCACCAAAATGATAATTTATTGAACTCCTTGATACCTGTATGGGCTAGATTTTTGAAATATTGCTCATATTGTCACAGACTGCTAGTATCAGCAATAGGTCCTTAGCTCAGTTCCGAACAGTGTGTATGTGGTTGGAATGCAAAGGCACTTGAAAATTATAGTTCAGTTTCACATACACATTTTATTTTGCATCAAAGGATTGAAAAACGGCCATATTGTATGTGGCTGTGTATTCCTGAGGGCAAACCAATCTGGCAAGATTCTTCACAGGGAGAGCCTTTACAAGAACAATAATAAGAACAGAACCATCAAAACAAGTGTAAAAACACTGCATCATAAATCTCGTTGGCAGAAAATGTTAACTGGCTGCATTTTAAAACTGGGATAGGTCCTAAAATATCTTCAGAGGACACAATTGCCAGTCATTGAGTTTTATACATCCTTATAAGATGGAAAATAAAAACCAAATCATGCCACTGTGATGTTTAACATCACTTAGCTCGCATTAAACCAGGCACCTCGTTTGTCTTCAGGGGGCCCCGGGACATTTTAATGCTTCTGTTTTCCCCCCTGCCCAAGACAAAACAAGGCCTTCTTTTCCATCTTCCCCACCTTCTCCTCCGCCTTCAGTCTTATATTGTCCAAAGAGTATTGCACTGTCACCATTTTTGAATGTTACACTATTAAATAAATGGAAACTTAACTGGCTTCTTTTAGGAATGGGAGAGCTGGGACACAAGCCGAATTCTTGTGTCCTTGCTTTGGATATCACAAACTAATGTGCTGCTTTGTTACCTTAAAAAAAAAAAATCTGGTTATCATTTACAGGTACAATGCAAGATAGGATTCTCAGTAACTTCAGTATGAAACACGGAGCAACATATCATGGTTGTTATTTTGGCATATAATTTTCAGGTCATTAATGATCTGTGTTCTCTCCTCATAACGCTCAATATATGTCTCAAAGAAAAAAAATACAGTACAGCCAGGTATACTTCTTCTGTTTAGGCTCTGTTTCACATAGATGTCCCTCTTTGCCATTATGATTCTCGTCCTCAGCTCAGCTGATGATGAGTTTTGTGCTTATTATCACCAAAACGCTCTGTGCAAAGTACAACAATACAGTAGCTTCGTCAAAAAAATAAAATAAAATAAAAGCTAACATTTTTTGAGCATTAATGAAAAAATGATTCACAGTAATAAATCACAATTAAAAGAGACAACATCAGGTTTGGCTTGCATAGCAAAGCAAAAGAAAGAAAAAATCATTATTAAAAAAATATTTACAAATTATGCAAGTCCTTTCACTTCCATGAGTCAATAAATTTTGTTGTGATTTTTCTTCATCTCCATTGTGTCAATTGTTGTACACCATGTGACAGAAAATAGAAGCGGACATGTAACATACAGTTTATTCTTTTGAAGAGGGGGAAGAAAGTAACATTGTGAGATCGGTGTCTGTGTCTGTACATGACATTTACAGCTCTGCATTTTATCTTGCCCTTTCTTTTTCTGTCTTCATTCTGTCTCCTCTCCATCCAGCAACCCTGGTTGTGTGTTACAGGCAGAGAGAAATCTCATTGCGCTTATAAACAAGGTGTCCTGGGACAGACAGCCACTGCAGGGAGCAACGTCTCACCAAGACTCTGAAAGAGAGGCAGAAAGACACTAAGCAACCACATCAAATCTGGGTGAAGTCAGCTATTCCTGGAAGACTTCAGTCCCATATGTGGTAGGGATACAATAAATATGCAACAATATCTGTATCTGTTAAAACATCTTTTTGAGCCCCTAAATACTCAGTTTAATTACCTGTGTTACAATGACATAATTTACATATTATTTTAGATCTGCTACTGATATTCTGTCAACTGATTTATCAAAAGAACAGTATAAGAATGGTCCTGTTATAGTGTCCATGTAGTTAGTTTTATCCTAACTTAAGCTCCTTCCCTTCTTAAAATAAATGACATAGTCCCATTTATTTCAGTAATATCTTTTCGGGGGATATAGCCTAAACTGTGACATGTGTGTGACAGCTGACTAGAGACAAGCTCGAGCTATCTTGCCCTTCTCTGAAAAATGTCGGACCAGTGCCTGTGATTCACAAGTCAAGTATGGAGAGATAGTGCGGCATGTGAGCTATTGAAGAAGAAAAGGGAGATATGCACCATATTGTGCATCGAACAATTGTAAAATTCAATGGGTTCTATGTTGTTCTTTGTCCATCATGGTAAAGCAAAATACAATAACTCCATTTTTGCATTAACAACTCAACTTAAAAAAAAGTTAAGACTTATGAGCACACAAACTCCTCCTCGCACAGAGCTTTACAGCACATGTACTTACATTGATCCCTCTTCTCTGTGCTGTTTGTGGGTGGATGCCCGTTGTGGGAGGGATCTGTGCCAGGTCTCTGGTGGCTACCTCTACCCAGGGTGGCCCTGCTGGATGTTGTTGTACCACTCCAGGAAGCCATATGCTGCCTCTCCAGTGTCGACACGGTAACCATGCACTCATCAGAGGGGTCCGAGGCTGCAGCTGCCCACGAGCTGTGCATGCAGGCACCCACGCTGTGCAGGGACTTCAAGGCTGCTGTGTGGGCTGCTGAGTGGAATAATAGAGGATGGTGTTTGGCTCAGGTTATGAATGATATGAGGCGCTGTGTACTCCACTTACTGTGTGAACAGATTATCTGTGGTTGTAAACTTATGATTAATATGAACTTATCAACAACTTAGTCTTACCCTCTGTGTTGGTGACTCTTCGTCTGGGCAGAGTTCCAACTGTCTCTGTCTGCGGTTTGAGGCTGGGCAGTGGTGCCCTCTTGTGGCCAAGGCTCTGTGTTCCCAGAGCACCATTGTCTGTTGAGCCAGAGCTGTCTGAACGGCACTGCTGAGAGTAGGTTTTACCTGCATTGGACAGGAAAGAGGGGAAGGGAATTAGAGAGAAAGATTTGGCTAAGCATGCCTGAGCAACCACAGTCTGACATGAACACAGTGGGTCAGGCCCAACGTTGAAGTGGCTCTACAAACATAATGTGGATTTATAAGGCAGCCAGCAAGATACTGCAGTTGTAGTGGCAGCACAGTAAAAGTGATTAAATGAAATGACACTGGTAAAATTAAAGCAAATAAATTGTGCACTACTTATTGACATCTTAATTATTCTACTTGCACCCTTCATACACCCTAAAGATGATTCACATGCTATTTCCATTGCACTGGATATTCATGAAAATGAAAAACTACATCTCCCTCCCACTTTTCATGTAAAGAAAGCTTGCATAAGTGCTGAAACAGTTCTCATGAATGCTCCATAGAGGTGAATTTGTTAAGGAGCTATGCATGTATAATAAACTGGATTTTGCGGACAGTGTTACAAAATATTTTAAGCAAAAACTTTTTTTTTTCTCTGTCACCTGCATTATGCAAATGCAAACAGCTTGATCCACAGTTCAAAATCATGGGGACAGCACAGCGGATGGTTTCTCCATTCCAAGAAATGTTTTACTCAAATCAGAAAACATACAAACATTAGAAATGACACCATTTAAAGCCTCGAATGACAACTGCAATATGGCACCCCCTGTGGAAATACTGTCACCACAATCACTTTGTTCATGATTTGATTCACTGGATGGAAGATATTTTCTTACTCTCAAATTCACTGACTGAACTTTTAATGCCAGGACTTACAATATGTGACAGCTAACATGAGACTTAAAAAAATGTTTGCATTCATAATGTTTGTGCATATTTTTAGTTGAAATGGCCTGTGTTTGACCTGCAGTGGGCTATTAAAAGTGCGGAAAAGAAGTTATTCTCAATGCACAAGACAATCTCTAGATTGGGCTTTAACCTACCTAACAATAGATTTATGTTCTAAAAAAGTACCATTTTGTCCCTGAGGGAAAAGCCTTCAAGTTTCTCTCTAAAGAAATGGTTTCAGACTGAACCCTATTTATAATTGTGTCAAATCTTAAATGTAGATAAGGGACTTTTATGTAGGACTCTACCGAAGTTCTGAAAATATTCTACAGTATGTCATGATTTGACGTCTAAGCAGACAAGGTTTCAAAAAACTTTTAAAACCCTTCTTCTGAAAATCTCTTTGACAAAGAATATTTACAGGGAGAAAAAAGGAACAGCCTTTTTAGATTATGCTACATATTATTGGAAAGAGGATTTTAGGATATTTGAATAACTTTGTGATAAAGTTTGGTTAGCCTAGATAACAGCTTTAGTTGACACCAAATATAGCTTCTGAATCAACTTGGCACATTTGTCTTTATCCCATTGGCTACACGAACATGTTGATTGTGATCCACAATGTAATTGTCCTAACAGCCAACCCTTGGCTGTGTGTGAATGCATTTGTGTGTGCTGAAATTGAAGGCTCAATGGGTTTTTGTTAGCCTTGGACTCTGTTATATACAATGTGCACATAGGAGACAGTCACCAGACTGAACAAAGCCTCCTGTTCCACTGGCCCCAGCCTTAGCCAGCAAGAAAACTGTTGACGCTAGGTACTTACACCTGTCTATATCACCTATCTTGGACTACTTTTTACATTCATGTGGTCTGGACTAATCAACAATGTGATACCTGATCAGTAGATATTCTGTACATTTCTTGTATCTCAAGTCCTCTACCAGAGCCCTGAGTGTTTAAGGTTTCTGTGCAGTTTCTCTAATATACTGCACAGAACCCTGAGAGATCTCAAATGCTGTTTCTGGAACCTGTTCGAGCTTGGGGGTAACAGCCCCAATGTTCTTATCACTACAGGGACTACTTTGGTCTTCACTGTCCACATCTTCTCTAGTTCTTCTTTCAGTCCCGGTCATTTTTTTTACCTTTTGATGTTGCTGTCACTGCCTCTTTCTTTTGTGACTATTACCACCATGTCCCCTTGTATCATTCTCAACCACTCTTTGGTCTCCCATCTGGACATGGGGGACTCCAGCCCATATTGGGCATTGACGTTCCTGTAGATGACTCCTGAAGCCTGGCTGTGCTGCTTAATATGTGCTATTTCCACTTACATCTTCCACCCTGCTACTTTGTGACTGTCTCAGAAGCCTTTTTGTACAATCTGCACCTCGGGCCTTGTCTGAGCCTGCTCTTATGCTTTTATCATTTGTTCCTTGGCGCTGTTCTTCAGTCCAACTTTTTCAGCTACTGATAGGATTTCCGGATATTAGTAACTTCTGCTATCTGCCGGTGATACATTCAGGGGCTTGGCTTGCCAAAGCCTCCTCTACTTGTTCTTTATCCACATTCCCTATCTGCTGCTGTCTAAGATATTTCTCTTAGCAGTTCATCCTTGGGAGCTCTTTTATGGATATACTCATGGACGCTTCATCCTTCATTCAGTACAGTGGCCTTGAGGCTCACTGAGTCAACTCCTCTGTGATGTACAGTCTCAGTGACTTTTAGTAGAATCCTCCATGCATTGAGAGAAGTTTCCAGGTCTTGACATCAGTTGGATATCTGATGATTTGTAGGGCGTACTGTATGTATTCCTGGCTTGGACCTGATTCTTTCCATCAAGATTACACTTAAGGATTTGCCTTACTCTATTGAGGTACTTGGTTGTTGCTGTCTCTCTTGCTTCCTCATCATGGTTCCCATGTGGCTGTGGGTTTCCCATGTATGTGTAGCTGTCCTGTATAACTCTATGTCTATCCCTCTCTTCACAACCATCCACCCACATTTGTCCAATCCAAATGACATCCTGATGTTGCTGTTGTAGGTCCAGGTAAGGTGGATCGTTAAGTTGATGTCTTGTTCATTTTTGGCATACAGTTTGATGTCTTCCATGTGGTGGAGGTCGTTGATGGTAGCCTCATTGCATAACATATGCAATACCACATCTTAATTTATAATCCTGTGCCAAAGTGTCACCGCAGCTATGCTGTAATGGTCTACATTGGTATGAGCATTTATAGTTTTGAGTGGGAAGGTCTGTGTCACACTTAGCCCATCCTAAAACACTGGACAGCAGTGTCAAGATTTTAGTAATTCAGCGCCAAGGAAGCTCAGATAAAAATGGAAGAAATTACTGGTTGAAGTAACTGAAATAGAAAGTTCACTCCCAAGTAGTGTTTTGATTTATTTCTCCCCATGAATTTAGTGACACTTGGCAGTATGTAGAATTTGGGGCTGACCTCGCAACATCAGAACAGATATGCAAACCTCCACAGTTAAAGCTGGTTGACGAGAAATGAAAACCGGCATCATGTTGTCTTCATTCAGAGGAAATCAACTGGCACAAAACACGGAAGCAGCACAAAGCAGTCTAGCGGACCAATCACAAACCTTGTGGTCTTGCATCGCCCTATATGCAGTTACATTTTTGGAGAGGTAAGCTACGGTGACAGCCCCTGCAGCTACAGGGACGTTTTGACACTTAAGTAATTGGCCTAGGTAAATGACTGAGGAAATACATCGTTACACATGGCCCATCATGGGCCTATTTTTGCCTAGGCAAAAAAATCATGCTGGCATTGGGAAGAATGCACACATTGCTAATAGATTCCCTCCATTGCCAATAGACAATACCATCGTCCATCATTACACCCCTATTCACAATTGTGTAAAAAATAGTCTATACATATTCAGTGTCTGAGTCTTTGGGTTGGGGGTCACTGTTAGAAATTGGGTCAGGTTGAGTCTAGATTTAAAATGGGGTCAAGGTTAGGTTCAGGGTTAGACTAATGTCAGGGTTAGGTTGGCATAATCTTAATAAATGCATCAAATCAGATCCAAATCAAGTTTTACCACTTTTTTCATACTGTTTACTTATACATAGCTAATTACCATGTTCAAGTGTTGAAACTGTTGATTGTGTATGTTTATATAACCCAGCTTCTATAATCTAATATTTATTTATTTATTTAATTATTCACAATTTCAAAAGAACAGTTTTCATCTTATACCAAGGAGCTTGGTGCTGCAAAACTGATGTG
>OMKZ01009138.1:1813-13030 GCA_900302535.1 Neoniphon sammara | reverse complement strand
AAACAAACAAACAAAATAATAATAATAATAATAATAATAATAATAATAATAATAATAATAATAATAATAATAATAATAAATCAAACAAGCAAACAAAAAACACAACTTGTGACTTTCAATATTTTCAAGCAACTTTCAGAAAATGCTATGTTTACATACTTTTCAACCGCTGAAATGCAAGATTTGTATTCAATGTACATTTGAACTAATAATGTACAAGAATACAATCTATTCAGTTGGATATTAGTTTTAGAAAGGGTGGACAAGCAGGTGTCTGGCAAACAAACATGATTAGGATGTTGTTATCTGCACGTTTCTCCAATGGGACTCATATCCACTGAATTCTGCTGCCATTTTTCAAGCCAAATAATCCTTTTGCTAACAAAAAGCTAACACTGCAGTGCACATTAGATATGCAGCTAGCTGTTCTGTGACTGGCTTTGCCTAATAAATTTACCACTAGAATCATTCTAGCTTGTTACTGAGCCATAAAAAATACCTGGTTAGCAGCAACCATGTGAATTTCTTTAGCTAATCTGTTATCTTTGCACAATAAAAGTATTAAGAGGAGGAGAATCACTAGCATGGGTGGCTAACCACTTAGCTGTTAGTAGTTTGTTTATTTAGAACTACACTGATTGCGCTCAGGTTATAAAAAGTGTGTGAAAAATTTCGTTTTTTTCATGTACAAATGTACAAATGACAAATTATATAAGGAATTAGGAAAACCCCATTCATTTCTCGCATCTATTTTTTTGATCTGGATTCTGGAAAATCCTAACGAATTAGAAACAATTTAACAACATGACCTCTGAGGCCTGTAGTGGCTTAAAAAGAACTTCACAAGTTCTGGAAAAGTTTAGGTGTGTGCATTGCCAACGTGTTTTTTGACAAATAAATTCTCTAGTGGGCCCTTGAGTTTGTCTCTCACTTTGTGTTTCACTGGAGGCTAAAGGCATGTTCACACCCAACATGTATGAAGCGGTTTATTCAAAATCTAGAGTGTTTACTCCTTTAGCTCATTTTTTTTGCTAGGTGAGAACAATGCCATTTGAACTCTGGTGGCACTAAATAACCACTTGTAGATGTTGGTTCTCTTCCAAGCCAGCTGTAGTGTGTGGTTCATTAGGAGTGAGAAAATAATCCAAACCAACTGCAGGAAACAACTCTTAAACACAAGGTGTTGTGGGTAAAAGGAGATGGATTTTGACATCTGATTGCCCGTAATTCCTCAAACTTGGAAAGCCTAGCATAACAAAACGAAATCTAAACTAATGCTCATATGAAGCTGTTTTGACATGCATTTTTAACTGGAATGAACACCAGAGCAGAACAGACCGACAAGTCCATTAGGCTTGGCTAAAGTTACAGGGACTAGAATCAGATTTGCTTTGACTCCCCTGCCGCCAAAATCTCTAACCAGGCAGCTTGATAGGTTTCCAAAACTGTCCAATGAATGAGCTACTTCTGAGTCATGTGACCTGTGTTTACAAGCCTTGGTACTATTGTTATGGGAAAGTGTGAACCCAAACAAACCCAAATACAAAAATGCAACAAAGTAAACTTTTCCACCACGGTTTAGACCAAAGAAAACCAACTGTTGACTGCTTGAAATGTTCCTTACAAATTCAAATGATTGCTGATGGCAGTAGCTAAAGCGTAAACTATGTATCTGCAATGTAGATTGTTTAGCCTCTATGGTGCAATGGAGAAAAATGATCTTTAAAAGGGATTGATTTTGCTTAATTCAATCTGATCTGATTGCCCTTAGCGGGCTTTGCAGCTCAGTTTTGTATTTCCATTGAACCCTGTCCTTTGTTAGACCCACATACTTCCCACAGGCTGGAAGAAATGTGTAGGCTGTGGACACCGGGGCTCCCTGAGGAAAGGCCACGCTCGATGTACAGTGAAATCCCTCTCAGTTACTTAGTCAATGTCTGCCTCATCCACTCTCACTGTACAATGCAAAGGACTACCCAAGGCATGGGAGAGGATTGATCTCTTCTCGGAGCGCATCTTGGGCTCCCTTCTCTCAGATCACCATCTTTCTATTGTGATTCGCTCCCTCTGAACCACCAAAGAGCTCAGCTCACACTGGTGAAGTGTTTAAATGGGTTGAAATGTATTAATTATTAATGAGAAAATTATCCCATCACAGTCCACGTGGGGTTTCGAGGCTGTCTGTGCTGTCTGAGTCCCTTTCCTATCACCTGTCAATTGCTACAGAGGAAATTCAGACCTTGATGTTTAATTAGGACTGGGAATTTGATAAGAAAGTCATATTTTACAAATGATGGCAAAATAGCCGCCCAGTTGAGTGAAATGCTGATGAACCTTGCTTTCCCTTTTTTCTTCGGGAAAAGTTGAGCTTTCATCTGTGTTCATTCTACAAATAAAAAGAGTACACTAAAAATGAAACGACTGTGTAGTGCAATCACAGACAAAGGACTCCAGAGGAAAAAGTGGAGCCATAAGAAAACAAGTTTTCCCTGTGCCCTTGTGCCTGATCTTGTCTGTTCCAATGTTCTTCTTCTTGAGTTTCTTTTTTTTTCTTCTTCATTCTGTTGTTTTGTTCTGAATAATTTCCACTTTGGAGTGAAAATAAATACCCAACGCTATGATGAATCATCCAGTACATGTTGTCTTACCTCAGAAATGGCAATTATAATGTGGTGGCTCATCACACACATACTTACTCATACCTCTTTTTTTTCTGGATTAAAAGCAAGGCCACATGCAGTGCAAGGTCATATTGGTTCAAGAATATGTTCCTAGATATTTGCAGTTTTGGATAAAAACACAAAAAAACTCTTGTCTGTCTGGATTCAGTGCTGGATTCAGCGTTCACACCCAGGTGAAAAAATAATAGATTTTAAACCACTTTATTTAAGTATGCTGAGTGTACTTGTACGAGCATTAAAGGTTATTATACTCAAAGTGTATTATTTTTGATATACTTTTTTATACTTAATATATTTAAGTTGCAATTAAACGGTATTTAATACGTACTTAAGATGTACTGAGTGCACTTTACTGTACTCTTTTGGGACTATATAATTATAATATAATGTACTTAAGTATACTTTTCAAATCATATTCCTCAATTACTTAAAATCATCTTTGAATGTGCCCAAATCATATTTTTACTTATCTTGCAGTGTAAAAACAACAACAACAACAACAACAACAAATTTGAAATACATAAGCAGCATTTATGGTCCCACTTCAGAATACTGTGTTTATGTGTACTTATAGCATACTTTTATGTAAAATGATTAAAGCATGCTTAAAGGTATTGCACTTGTACACTTTTTGGTATTAACAAATAATGTACTTTTAATGAATAAATGAAAGTACAACTTAAAACGTACTGCATGAGTTTATTGTAAGATTGTTTAAATACAACTTACAAAAACATACAAATACAAATACATTAGAACACTAAATAAATACACTTTTTTTAGTATTTAAATTTAGTACATAAGGTATTAATGTGCTTTAAATACTGTTCCTTTATATTTTAAGTTCATTTAAGTGTATTTTATTTTTTCTAGAATACTATAATATAATAATCTATAACCATCACTATATCATATCCATTATTTGAATCCTACTGACATATCAGTAAAACCATATATCAGTCTAGTGGACGTTTTGCTCACTGGTTGAGTGTTCTGCCTTCCAAATTGACAAGGACCCATGTTCAGATTATTGGTTATTGTTTTTTTTTTTTTTTTTTTTATCTGCAGTCTAGTCATCTTTGTTATAAATTCCCAGAAATCACCACCATTGAAATGGCCTGTAATTGCCCAGGTGAGAAGTGATTGCTGGAGCTAAGGTCAAAGCACTCTTCACCTGAAACTGACCACACAAGCCCAGTTTGTCAGGCTGCCATTCTGCTGGTCCGACAAGACAAGAAGAGTATTGATCCAGGGGATCCTCTTAACCGCTGTAGTTTGTCCTCTGAGGTGCAGGTGAAGGCTCGGGAAGGAGAAGTAAATAGGCACTTGGTAAATAAAACACCTAGGTCAACATAGCCATTTCACCCATTAACCTGAATGAGGTTGGGCCATTCTTTTCATGTTAGACAGTGTGTGCATGGAAGTGGGCAAACCTGTAACTTGGCAAACATGCAGAGTGCGGTCATTCTGGGGTCAGACAGGATCTGATTCAAACTGGTTCTGGTTGAATAATAGCACGCTGTGTATAAATGCTATTAACTGCTTGGAATTGTAATGTTTTATTTATACACTATTTGGGGAGCTTGGTAAACTCTATCCCAACCAAGTTTTTTTTTCAGCTTTGCTGTGAGCACATGGCCAGCAAAAAGTTGCTCTGGACCAAATCCACCAAAGGTCAGAGGTGAGGGTCAGGGGTCGCAGAGGCGTGGCCTTAGTGCCGGAGACGCCCCCAGGTTTACACAAGTGTAAAAAGAGTCCATTCAGTCCGGCTGTATGGAGAGAGTTTCACAAAGGTCTACTGTGTGGGGCCCATACCCCCCCACACACACCCCCACACACACACCTCCTCTGTGGGCCATGCCTGCACAGGACACAGACAATGGTGGGGCTTCTGGTCAGCAGAGCCATGTACATGTTAACCTGAAATACTATATTCCCCAGCTTTTCCCTGCTTATTCAACTATAAAGCGGCCGAACTAAGACTTTAATTTTTTTTTTTCCTCAGACTACACCTGCACAAAAAATATCATATATTACCCTTATATTTCTTCTTTTTTTGTGGTTTTATGTGGTCTTTTGTGGTCCTCTAAATAATCTCCCTCAGGCTCATTTTTGCTCCTGATGTTTGCTGCAAGAATCTTTAAATCCTCCTCATCATGTGAAACCCACCCAACAAGTAAGCCTAAACTTAACTTAAAAAGCCTGGGGACGTTCTTATTGCCCATTGAGACATTTGCCATGGGTGAAACACACAGATGTCATACTGTTGCAACAAACACAGGATAATTTTCTTCAAGGCTAATAAATAAATTACAAGCCGTTACAGATTATGGCAATTTTTTTCTTTTTTTTTTTTTTTTTCACCCAGGCTGTATCCCTCCTCCAGCCTCGCCAGGACAAATCTGCTACACAAGTTGTGTTTGATAATTCTGGTTGCTCTAATTATTTCTCAGCATTAAATGGAGATTGGCGTTATCACAATAATTATCCTGATAGTTTGAATTGGAAAACGTGTAATTAGCGTGAAAACTTATGGTGGGAGGGAGCTTATTGCAAGCCCATTATCAAACTGATAAGTTCAATCGTTACTGAAGGTAAGTAGTACTGCACTGATGAATTCATTTATCTTTGCTACAGAGCCTGTTGTTTCAAGGCTCTCTGTGATTCTACCTAGAAACCATATCTAGTCTGGAGAGCGGCCTTCCGATTATACATGGGCTACTTGTTGATAGATTTTCACCCTTTTCCTTCTCTAGCCAGGAGGGCCGTGTGAACAAAACAGACTCACATACAGCACTACTATAATAAATAACCAGGCTCTGAAATGTATAGTAACACATCATTGGCAGTTAATAGTTTCATTTCTCACCTCAAACCAAAACTTCCCCCAGGCAGCCCATCATTTTTTTAACCCTTGGTATTGTTAAAGGCAGTGATAATATGGTTTTATAATTTAGCCCTCATCTTCCTTTCCCCTCAGTAAAACGGGGATTATTGCCAGATTAAGGCAGTGCCTTTTTCTTTATCCCTGGGTAAGCCTGCACAGAGCCTGCACAGAATGCAGCTCAAAGGTGATGAAGCACTCTGTGATCCTTGCTCGGATGAATCTAAAAATTCCCAGAGCACCGCTGTATTTTAGGGTAAACGAGATTTCCCTGAAAAGCCCCTTCAAACCCATGCTTTCCATTTTGATACAGCTATAAATTCTGTGATTACCTACAACCAGATGTGAGATTCCAGACCTGTTGCTTACTGGGGCTTGGTTTGGAAACATACTGATTATACTCGGGAGGGGGCGGGGAGGGGCAGTAAGGAAAAATGCAGTGTCCTCTATGTTAAATTTAAGCTATGGTCTGTTTTTCTTTCACATTCTCATTAAGTGGAAAGTTCCAAATGACATCTGCGTTATTGACACAACTATCTGAGCTCTGTAGAGAACTAAATTTATAATGTTCCTGTTTCTGTCCCAATATGACTTACATTGCTCTCTATCTTGAATCTTCCTTTCACTCGCTTCATTATCCAGTGTGACACCACCATTGCTGGTTTTGTCAAACATGCCAAAATACAGTGTCACTCATTTCATCAGTGATTAGATTAGATTAGGTTTGATGGAACTTTAATGATTGCTGTGGGGAAAGTGGGTCATTGCAGGAGCAAAGATTAGGGTATAAATAAGAATAGAGCAAATAAACTACTGAAGATTGTACAACAAATAACTACAACAAAAGAACATATTTAAGACACTACAAAATATTACTAAATAAAAATATGTTGTCTTCACTGACAGATGTAAAGGTTAGGCAGATAATTACAATTGACAATTGACTCTTCAACTTATTACATTTGCCAAGCATAAATCTAGAAGAACATATGTATAAAAATGTGTCCAGACATCAATTGTAAACACATGCAAAGGTAATGCATGTCTTTGCATCTACATTTGCAATGCAAATGTGCAAATGTACATTGTTAGCTCCCCTCATTATCAGATCATGTTTACAAATGGAAGTAAAATGTGGACATGTGAGGTCATGTGCATGAATGGAGACTGTGAAGGCAAAACAAATTTTCAGTGTAGTCCTGGGCCTAGAAAAACAGAATTTTGTGGAATCTGGCTTGGTGCTGGTTAAACAACAATATTTTAATGAAAAATAAAATAACATCATGGATAATATCTCACAACTACAACTTAACAACTAACATTACTGCTAGCATACACTTAGCAAGGCTTATTACCCTAATGTTATCCTCAACAATGGATTAAGGCCCTGTACAACAAAGAAGTCCAACAAACAAAATGCAAAACCTAAATCAATCTGCTGTAGTAAAATGACATAATTTACCTCATCAGTTAACCAGGGAACTTGAAATGCACCTTTGAGCTAGCCAGACAATTACACTGGCTAGGGGAACTGTAGAGAAATGTGAAATAAAATAAAATAAAGTAAAATTTATCTTCCAATGCAACTGCAGTGCAAACTAGCACTAGCAGGAGCATCAGCTGGCCTGCTAAAGAACACTGGCAGGACGTCATGACACTAACTAATGCAACTTCAACCGAAACTCGTCCAAACTCAAAAATCAGTATGTCAGTCTTTGAGGTACTTTGCTGAATTGGTTGCAATTTTGTGCTCTAGATGCTTTCACATGACTCCAGAATGAAATATTAAGTTGTTTTGGTACAAACCAATGCTGTAAAAACAGTAGTATTGGCATTATTTTCAAAATTTTGGCATTGACTTGGTATCTTAGTATTGATTCTTATATGGCAGTTCAGGGAACAGGGGCCTAATGAAAATACTACAGGCTCTTAGGCGCATGAGCACATGGAGATGCTGAACCCTCTGGCTAGGATAAAAAAAAAATCCAAAGCATTTCATAGAGATTTCCAGGCATCAGCACCCTCCTAGATGGCTGAGGCTGAAGATGTGGCAGTGCTTTGTAGCAGCACCAGCTCATTGCAGAGAGGATGGGGGGTGTTGTCTAGGATGGAGTTCAGTATTGACCCTGCTCATTTTTTTGTCTTGTAGTTCCGGTTGCTGGACTTCATAGCAAAGATGCTAGCTAGCTTAGATAAATCCCAAACCAAATAAACAATGCATATATGGACAAAACTGAGTACCTAGCTTATTGTCCTCGCAATAAAATTAACTATAAACAGGAAAAAAAATAGTGAATTGCGTGTTTTCATTCAAAATTTAAGACTTGGAAAGCTCATAGATCCATTGCTAGACATTTCTGGAAGTGTAGAGACAAAAGCAGCAAGGCAGTGGCGTACCTGTTGCCTAGAAACATAGTGTAGGTAGTCCTCATTCTTCCCTAGCTGGTGCTACCTCTAGGCTGTCCTGGTTCAGCCTTATAACAGAGCCAGGCTTCTAATCAGTTTGTTAAAGTTTTGGGCAAAATACCCTTTTTCTGACTTGCCCAGACTGAGACAAGATGTTCGATACCATTTTCACCTCTGTACGTCCACTGGTTCGGTTCCTATGGGTAGCATTTCATGTTAGCTTAGCATAAAGACTTGAAGTCTATAGGAGTCATTAACCTAGCTCTGTCAAAGTGAAAAAGTAAACCTTACAGCAACTCTGAAGCTGTCTTATTAATATATCATGCGTATTTGAAATACATATCTTGGAATAAAAAACAAACAAACAAAAAAAGCGCGTTGTTTTAGGAGAAGTCAGATGGTAGGAACTATAACTAATGAACACATATGTCCAGCGGTTATAGTTCCTATGATCTATAGTTCCTGCAATCTAACTTCTCCTAAAACAACCCTTTTTTTGTTTGTTTGTTTTGTTTTGTTTAATTCCAAGGCATGTATTTCAAATACACATGATACATTGTGTAAATAAGACAGCTTTGGAGTTGCTGTAACGTTTATTTTTTCACTTTGATGGAGCTAGGCTACTGACTCCTGTAGACTTCAAGTCTTTATGCTAAGCTAACACAAAATGCTACCCATCGGAACTGAAGCAGTGGACGTACAGAGGTGAAAATGGTATCGAACATCTTGTCTTATTATGGGTAAGTCGGAAAAAGGGTATTCCTTCAAGTTTCCACCCCTGCAGGTCTTACAACACCACAGGTGTCAGGAGAGATCCAGATGCCCATATAAGACCTTTATCATTTCTCATAGCATATGCTCGCCAGCACACCCCAGCAAGGAACAATCTGGTCACCACTGGTATAACATACTGAGGAGTCTATTCCATTAATTGACAGACATTGAAAGACTCCTGCAGAAGAACAGTGTACCCTGCCTCATCCTGACCAGTGCCTCCATGTTACCAGTCCAGTTTTTTGTTGTTGTGCTTGTAGGGCTGAACCATCTCCACCTCCTCATCCTGGATGGTGACAGGAGTCAGCAGGAAATCCACCACCGGGCCCCTTTGTCTCACTGAAGCTGAGCTCCAGGTGGCTTTCCTTGCAATCATCAGTCAACTTTTTGGTTGTTTGAAACGGTTTGCTTCAAAAATACAACTGTTTATTGGTTTCAAACAGCCTCCTCTTAGACAACTGGCATAAAAAACAACAACTGGGAACACATCAACTGATCCAGATAGAGGCCTCTTTACCTGCTGAGTTTGTCCAACCAGTGACTGATGAATTGGTTGTAGTTGACCAGAAATTGACTTTCGAGTGAATTAACAAAGTTTGATTGGTGATTTGAGAACTGTAGTACTCATACAGCTGCAGCCAAAAACATATGCAGACACCGGAGTCACCTATATCTCTCTGTGTTTCAAGCAACTAAATGTGAGGATATCAAGTTAGAGCCTTGGTAGGCAGGATTTCTAAATTGTATTTTGTTTGAATTGAGCAAAAGTCATTTCCATAATGGGTGGACATTTTTGAGTATGCTAATATGTCCAGGAGGACGGGTTAGAAGAAGCTAGAAGAGGGGGGTTCAGTGCTTGGGTGTGTTTCGGAGAGCCTATATTGGATATTGTGTTCTCAAACCTGGATCAGACCTTCTACTGTGACTTTAAGCATAAAACATGGTGATTTTTCGCTTCAGTTATGGATCTTAACTGTGTATATGGTGATTTCAAAAGGGGTAGTTCAAGTGTTTAAAGAGATAATCAGTGAGATTCATGTTTTTCTTGATTTTGGTGACACAATCTGTACAGAGAGAGTGAGCATTTTATCTTAAAGGCAATGACGATGCCAGCGGTAGTTTTGTTCAGAGGCAGTGGCTTTCTTTTTGGCAGCTTGCCCTCCTCTTAAGTGATTAATGTGTTTCTTTTTCCCTGGATTTCTTTTGACAAAGTTTTGATTTTCTATAGATGGTGCTCTTTTTGTCTGTTCAGCCATGGAGGCTATCACTCATCATGCTAAATACTCAGTTTTTCCATTGTTCATTTCAAACAAACAGCTGTTGCCACTTGTTAAACACATCACTTGTAAAGCACATCACTTCCTGTATGCAAGAGGAAAGCGGGACACCAAAAATAAAAGCTTTCATTAACTGTTCATGAACTAGGGTATCAATCAGCAACAGAGAGCAGCAACACAGACTAATTATATGTAAAAGTTGCATATTATTACTTTAGGACGCTATCTGAATTATGTTTCACTGAGAATGCAATTGATCCTAAATCTTAAAATCTTATTTCAATCTTCACGTTATTCAACTAGATTAAGACCAAGTACGAAAGCTGTCTGCAAGGTCTTCATTTAATTTCTTCTAGATAGATGCTTTTCCATCTCTGTTTTCACTGCACTAATATTGCTACCAAGTCTAAATTTGTTGCTTCCCTTTTCCTGCAAACCACAATACTAATATTGTGACTAAAATCTCTCACAGTTCATAACAAAGACATCCTGCAGGCTTTTAAGGTATATCTATACTTTGTTGTGTATGCTTCTGTGTTTTTTCCATGACCAACATTTTTGTATGAATTTGTTTTTATTTATTACTATCAGTATTACTGATAGCATTACTATTTGTATTGGCTTTAGTAGTGGTTGTAGAAGCTGCTGTTACATCAGTGGTCCACGAACAGGGACTCCAATGAGTCACTGGGGGAGTTGCAGCGGTCCCCATTTAAATGAGGAATAGTTAATATTCTAAATTTCACAATTCTTTCATGGCATTGATGGATGAAAGTCATTATTCTGATCATTGTTATAACCTACCTACAGTATAGATAGACAAAAAAAAAATCTCAGATGGGGCTCACTTAGGGGTCTTTCATATTGTAAAATAAATAAATAAATAAATAAATAAATAAATAAATAAATGAACTATGAATCGGGAGTCATATCATGGTCCACCAAATAGTCACCCCTTAGGTTCACAGACACTTTCAATTTCCCATTGAAACCAACTGAAAAATCAATTATATTATGCACTTTTCTAGTATAACCTATGTCCCATTTGATTCTATGTAATCCCAGGGATGTATATTCGTTTAACTTAAGAAATGTAGAACTATCCACATGGCCTGTGGGGAGATAACAGTGGTTAAGAGTGAAACCTATGATTATAATATACAATATGGAATAATGCTGCCTTCATGCACTGGTA
>OMKZ01009134.1:1534-13080 GCA_900302535.1 Neoniphon sammara | reverse complement strand
GTAGGGCAAGTTGTTTTTATTGTTGTTGTTGTTTTTCCTTGTCACGTAAACCCCGGAGTCATGTGGAGGTCACTCATCTAATTTTAGTCCCATGAAAAGTTCAGTGGGTCAGAGGCTGAAGGTTGTTTACAATCATTTCTATGTTTCCTCATGTTGCTCCTTGCTGTACGGCCCTGGCAGGCCAAGCATCAGCCGTCGTATTAATGTATTATATCCTATTCATGCAGGCAGAGAAATTATCCTACAAGAGGATATCCAGGAATAGGCTATAAAGCACTGACATATGTGTTACACTCTAATGTGAATAACCGCTGGATGACCCTGCAAATCTTGACGTTGTTGTCAAATTGCTGCCTTCCAATTGGCTGGGAGGGGTGAGGGTCTTTGGGTCTTCATTACACAGTGAGTAGAGATGAAGCAGGCCTGGGACAGCCTCCCTCACTCTGAGCGGGCCTTGCGTGGCAACATCTTATCCATGCCACTGAGTCCCGTGGGTGCCCCGGGGAGGAGGGAGGGAGGGCAGAGGAGGGTGGGAATGTTGTGTTTAATGGAGGACAGTGAGCGTCTGCCCTGCCGTGCCACATCGAGCCCCGTCCTCCCGTTGCCCTGTTATTTTTACCCTTGACTTCTCATTGTTGTAACGACGGCGTATCATCTGCGCTGTGCCACAGACCCCATGTGGAGGACTCTCTCCTCCCTCACCTCTGCCTGCCCCTCTCTCTCCTGTGTAATCAGAGATCCTCTCAAATGTCAAGGTGGGACAAATGGGAGCCATTCCCTCCTGTAATGGCCCCAGAAATGGGCCGCAGCGCCTCTCCTTCCCCCCCTCTCTTTTCTCTCTCTTGGAGAAAACACGAGTGCCTCCTCATTCTGTCTACCTTATTGGCTTGTTTTCTTCCTTTATCTTTTACTTGCTCTTTTTTTACACCAATCCCATGCCTTTCTTTTTTTTTGTTCCTTTGAAAGGTTCCTTTGAACCTTTCTCAGATAGCGTGTATAAATGCTCTACTGCATAATGATAGGTCTCTGTCCAAATGACTAAATAATATGACCAGTTTTACACTCTAGCTTTACTTCTGTAAAGCATTTCCTAGAAATACACCCACAGGAGCATTGTTTCATATTCAAAAGCATACATTCAAAGCTTGAATATTCATATCTGCATACATCACCCAGTAATATGCATAGAGCGCTGGCGTATGCTAAGCAGTTTAATTTCCGAAGCTCACTTAGCAGCAAAAAAGTGCTAAATGCGTATTTCCATTTTGCCATTGGCAGTTTTCTAATTAATTGTGGTTACTCATTCTTGCTTTATTCATGATAACAAGATGTATAATAGAAAAAAAAGAAATGTGGGCTAGTTGGATACTGTGAGCACATAATCTCTCCCATTTAGTCTTTAACTTTACACATCAACAGAGCAGTGGAGACTGATTTGTTTGCAATTCAGTCATAATGAGCATCGACACATGGCCTTTTCTAAAGCCGTATTATTTGTCATGATTCACAATGTGCATGAAGAAACCAAGTCAGAAGGTGAAAGGGGAGGGGGGACAACTGAGATATACACAGATTTGTTTTTGGCCCTGGAGGCACATCACGGACCCCCTGTGGGAATACAAAGCCAGTCAGCTGAACATACCTCAGCCTCTGAAAGGCTCAATGAGCAACAGGCTCTACATGTAAGATAAGGACGGGGGATTTAGATGGCGCACTAACAATGGGAGCTTTTGTGGTCAAGTTTTATTTCCCGTGCTTGTGTTTACCCCCTCTCCATAGTTCACAGCAGTGTTAGCCAGCTCCGAGCCTAGCAGGACGGATCCCCCTCGGGCCAGAACTCTCCCTCTGTCAGTCTGTGCTCATATTTCCAAATAAAGGATTATTGTGTGTGTTGTGGAGGGAGGGGGGGGACGCAATAATTGAGTCTAAATAGCCAAATTCATTAATTTGATTGTTGGCGACAGCAGATCTCTCGACAGTGTAATTAGGAAAGCTAATGGATGGAGGCACGCTAAATCCATCAATGCTAATGATAATTGCCGTGCAGGAAAGCGAATATGCTTTACAGACGCGCGGCCGAGGCTGCCACGAAATCAGAACCAGCCGTGGCATCTAAAAATATGAGATTGCCGAGTTCGCCACTGTGGTTGACACCCGAAAGAGCCTCCTCGGATGGGTGCAGCTGTGCCTTCTGGGTGGGGAGCATCCATCCATTCATGCATCCATCGCTGGATCTATTTATCCGTCCATGTGGCGGCGGTAAGATCCGTGCCCTGCTCTCTCTCTCTCTCTCTCTCCGACGAGCGCCCACTTCTGAACACATCAGCTCTGATTAGTTGGAATCGAGGCGGCGGTTTCTCCCGCTGGGTGGGTCCTCCAGGTTCTGAGGCCCTCAACCTCCTGTAATAATCTTAAGGACTGGAGAGGCAGCAATGGAGAGGGAGATGCTGTAGCTCTGGGGTCTTTCCCTCCCGCTGAAATCATGACGTTTGTAACTCGATTAGAGGTAATGTTTTCAGTTGAGCACATTTAGATGTAGACCAACCCGGTTTACTGCCCTGTTTGCCCGTCTTCCTTCCTTGTCTGTCAAGGGAAACTGACGTGAGGGTCATTATAGCTGGCCTGGGCCCGAGGAAAGAGGGAACCTGTTATTCTAGTGTGGGTTAATGAATGTCACATGCAGAAGGGGGGGAGAGGGAGAGGGAAAGCCAGAGAGAGAGAGAGGAGACCATTTTATTTCAGCGAGGTATGTCCCCTCCAGGCTCGGAAAAAGTAAGTCGAAGATCAACTTGTCTCAGGCCCCCTTGCACAAACGTTAATGATGTTTTGCCGGGGCCTCAAGTGACAGTTTGTTAGCCGAGCCTCGTTAACACACGGAGTCTCCGGCCGCCGTTTTTCTGACAGCTGACACCCGGGCCTTTTTTCCTGTTAAGTCTCCCTCCGCCTCCCAGAGCTGTCCCAGGCCCGTTGTTTAGGCTTTTCCACTCCGGTTTGTCTAACCCAGAGATGTTTTGACATGTTGTAGGTGACATGTTTTCGTGCGATAGCGAGTTACACTGTGACAGCCCCAGAAAGGAGAAACGCCAGAGAAAAGAGCCGGGCAATTTGTTCTATACACAGCTGAACCAAGGGAAGCAATACCAAAGAAAGAGCTCTTGTTCTTGGGTTTTCCACAGCATGCTCGAGCTTATAAATGGTGCGATTAAGAAACGTAACCAATTGTATGAGGCTTATACAGTCTGTCATAGTGTTATTCCACTGCTTCAGATTGTATTGCTTTTGTAGAGCCATATCAAGCGAACATTTATAGAGGGAGGACAGATTATTTCCATGGGAAAGCTCCAGGCAATATAACTGTTATATTGTTAGGCCGGTGGTTTGTCGCCTTCTCTTTGGCTTTGCAAGAAGGGCTAATGTTCTCGTTTGACACTAGCGGATTGCTTTCTCTCTGTGCCTGAAGAAAGAAGGCAGGCTAATACATTTGAGTCGGTGAAGCGAAGGTCGTTGAGAATTAGATTCATCCCCCCCTCCTCCCCTTTTCCCTTTAATTTCCCCGCTGGATTGGCAGACTGTTTTCACTATTAGCACTGCGGTAGGCGGCTCACTGAGTGTGTGTGTGTGTGTGTGTGTGTGTGTGTGTGTCATTGTGTGTTGGCAGGCGAGAGGCAGGCCCACCCAGACCAAAGCAGACGAGACAGATAAATGGTTGTTACAGTTGGTGCATGGCTCAGCTGGATTGCATTGTCATGAGGAATAACAACAACAACAACAATAACAAAACATAACAAATTATCATACGGGCCCCCAAGGAGGAGGGATCTAAATTTAACTTGGTGGGTCAGGAGGAGAGAGACGGGAGACAAATCTCGAAATGGGGTGGGACTGTCCAGGGCTCAAAAGTAGGCCACGGTCCTCAAATAAGAGCCTGGTTTTCTCCCCTCTTTTCTCACTCTGAGGCTTTCCTGTGCCCTTTATGATCCTGGATGGAGGCTGTTAACTGTCCTAACGTTCTCGGAGGACTCTCAAACCTCCAGCGAGTCCCCACAGGTGTTTAGAGCAATGGATTAGAGCTACATTTAACACCGCTGGCAACAGGAGAGTCTCTCGGAGGCGTCAAACTGCTCCGCCAAGTGGTTCCCATAATGTCTTCCAGATGATAAGGGCCTGGCTGGATCTGTGTTACCAGAGCAGAGCCTGTGGACCCACTGGCGCAGAACTGCCCGGGTTCTGGCGAAGGCACCAGCCGCTCAGACGCGAGGAGAGAGGCCCCAGAGACATTTTGGAGAGGGAAGTCTTCTCTCTTCTCACACGTGGAACACGGCGAGGACCCCCCCGGGGCATGTTCTCTCCTCCATCTGCATCCTCTCTCCCACTGTGCCGCCTCGAAGAGGGCCATCCGAGCTGGCTGATGATGTGCCAGGGTAAAAATGCAATAAACAGCTTTTCTGGAGGTGCGAGGAGTCAAAATGGGAGCGAAGAGGAGGGGGGAGGGTGAGAGAATCTATTTCTCTCCCTGGCATGGAGAACAGGGAGCTTGCAAGGACACACCAGAGGGGCACATATGCACACACACAAACAGATTTACTCGGCACAGTATGAATAAACTGTACACAAGTGCACACACATATCTGTGCATTTACAGGAGTAGCGCGCGCATAAACAATAAAATCTCACACAAATGCTCAGCTCCTTCAGCGGCGCTCCTGCAGCTTGCTCTTGCTCGCTCCTTCTTCTCGGTGATGCATCTCCACATCAATTTTTTAGGCATCTGGCAACGCTCAGTTTTGGGCAGAGGAGGGGGCAGAGAGCTGCAGAGGCAGAGGCACTGAGGTGAATTACAAGTCGGCTGATAGAACAGAGCACAGCCACAGAAGATTGATGCTCTCCGCCGTGAGCTGAGAAGCAAAAGACGGAGGGGAAAGGAAAGGAGCAGAGAAGACAGGAAAGGAGAGATGATGTGATGAAAGGAGAGGAAAGTAGAAAGAGACAGTAGAAAAAAAATAGATAGCTCAAAAGGAGATGAGAGCAGACTACACCTACACACTAGCTTTTTTTATTAATTTTCATGTGTTCTCACAAATACTGCAGACTTCACTAGAAAGACAAACACATGACTTGGAACAGAATCATGTGACTACGTTCAATATTAGGAACTATCTCTCAGGCAAAAACTGCGTGTCCTCGCCATAAATCTCTGCTGCGTTTCTAAACTTGGACAACAACGGCACGATGATGACATCACAACAACAGAAAGCTGATCCCCGCTTGAGGACGAGCCCGTTAAACTTTATAATAAGCCACTCCCTGGCTTGTGTGCCGCAGAGCAGGAGGGGGGGGAATGGCATTGTAAACACCATGTGAAACTGGTATTTTATTTTTTGTTGAGCTGAAACTGATAAAGTTACTGAAACAAAATGATATTTGTGTAAGCCGCACGGGGCTGTTGCCACAGCTGGTGGGCCGGCGAGGAGAGAGGAAGACGCCGCGGTCTGAAATCACAACCTGAGGAGAGAAAGAGAAAGGGAGACAGGCCAAACAGCTCGGGCAGGGAGGCAAACACAGCGGGCGCATCACCCGCTGAACATCAGAGAGGTAACTCGCTTTGAGACCAGGGGTCCTGAGAAGTATCAAAACACTGATATCTAAAAGCACTATCTCAGGCCTTGGCCGTTTCAACCAAAATTCAAAAGACACGGTTCATTTCTGTGCTGTTTTTGACTTGGAACTCATCACCATTGATATTCCTGAGTGATTTTGGGTTTAGATAATATCAGCTTGTTAGCTAGCAGATGGTATCTGCTTGCTAGCATGTCTAAGGCTCACTACATTTTAGCGGACAGTAGTAGCTGCATGTTAATACCTGTTTTTATCCACTTCTTTAACAAAGTAAGTGATTAATGTTAGCATTGGTTGCTTTGGTAATTAGCCAAAAGTGCCATTTTTTCAGGTTAATTTAGCTAACTCTTCTCAAGCTACTGTTGCAACTTGTTTTGGAGTAGAAACAGACTGAAAACAAGGCAGTTTAGAGTATTGGAATCTACTATATCACTCTGTTTCCTGCCTGTGACATTAGTAGAATATATCTGCTCACAAACCACAAATGTTTTAGCGTTTACTTCTCTTTATGTTTCCATTTGTTATATGTTTGTCCATTACTTGTGTACAGCCAGTTCTTCAGTTGACCTCCATAATGGCTGTGGTTGCTAGGAGATTTCTGATGCAACTGCAAAGTGTCTATAGAGTAGATACTGAAAAGATTTGATGAGAGATGGACTCTCAGGGCCTTGAGGCAGTCACTGAGTACAGAGACGGCCAGAAGTTCCTGGCATTCTCGCTCAGCCTCAACCCTCTCACCCAAAGAGACGTACACACTGAGAGGGAAAACCAGAGGAAGAGGAGGCGCGTGATGCGTGTTGACAGCTCCATATCACCTCCGATCACTCCAGCCAGGCAGAAAGACGAGTGAAATCATCCATCCATCGTACCCCCTCAGGGGACCCAATTTCAAGGAGCGCCTCCACCTCTCCGGTTCTCCATTTTTTATGCTACCTCCTTGCCTCGGTGGACACTTTTTGACCACTAGCTGACTCCTGCTTCTTGTCATAATATTTCCCATAATGACTGAGTGTAAACCCAGTAGGCCTCTGGAACCCCCCTCCCACCCCCCACGTCACCTGTGGTAACTCTGCTTCAGTTTTACAAATACATACTTTTAATTTGAGGCAGGTGAAGGAAACCATTTTAGTAGAACAGGGTACATGTGGGTACATGTCTGGCCCCACCTGAGGGATTTAGCCCACCCTGAGCCATCATTCAAAGTGTAAATCGCCTTTTTGTGTAAAATCCCATGCATTAAGTGAATTTAGGCTCACTAAGGAGGCCTGATGTTTTGACAGTAATTTGGGAATCAAGCAGAACTATGAAAACAAGACTTTATGCCCAGAAGGCACATATTTTCAAAAGGAGGGACGGGGGAGGAGAGAGACAGCCGCAAATGTGTGTGCGGGCATATATGTACCGTGTGTGCTCCAGCTAGGTTTATGGTATGGGCTTTTTTTTTTTCTTTTTTATGGTGGTGGGTTATGGGAAAGACAGAGGTGGGTGACAGCAGGTTGTCCGGGTTTCGAAAGACACACCTTCGGTAAGTGGCGCACAGAGCTGAAAACTCATCGGGAACAGGCGTTATGGCCGATTAAATACCGCGGAAACCTGAACCCAGCTCTGCTTTGGGAGCAGCACTCGCCCCATCAATCAGAATGCAAACACAGCATGGAGAAGTCATCTCATCCCTCCTTGCACACACACGCTTGTACACATACATTGGCACTAGATGAAAAACCACAATTCACGTGAAAAAAACAGAAAGCACTTACAGACATGGAGCATTACAAACTACTCTTCTAACACTACAAGTCCCTTTGCAGATACAGACACACACACACAGGCACACACTGATAAACAGGGGCTGTATGTAGACCACCCTCGTTGTCGCTCTAATTTCATCTACACAGTCTTAAGTTTCGCATGCCAGATTGTCTGTGTGTGTGTGTGTGTGTGTGCACCCGTGTGCACCATTGCTCCTGTTTCGCAGTCCTATTTTGCAGCCGTTTTCCTCCTCCTGCTCCTAAACTCTGTGCTGACTCAATTAGGCGGCTGCTCCTCTCAATAGCCATGGGTCTGAAATTCCATTTGAATAGGTTGTGGTGTGTGTGTGTGTGTGTGTGTGTGTGTGTGTGTGTGTGTGTGTGTGCGCGCGCGCGCACCTCAGCAGTCCCAATGAGGCTATGTGTGTTTGATAGCTTTAGCACCTGCTGTTTCTATACCAGCCTAAGGCAAGGGCCAAAATATAATCACTGCAATTTGGCATATTCTCTTATAGAATAGGCACGCATATATTCTCACAAATGCTCCCCCCCACTCACACACACACACACACACACACTCACAGAAACATACACTCACTGTCAGTGCTGTCCTGTAGTTAAACTGGTAGAAGATAACTCTTCAGCTGAGCCCCAACAGTTAAAACGGTTACATAAACCTGGCCTCATGCTCTGAGAACTTTGTTACAAAACCTCCGCAGTGTGTGTGTGTGCGCGTGCGTGTGTGCACACGCACGTCACGTTGATATAATGAGAGCATAGCCTACCCACCTGTTCTCTGAGTTTTAACCTGAGACCTCATTAGTACAGAGCATTTTATTTCCACTACATTACCCACCCAATACGCCGCGTTGTTCTGTGTTTATGCGCTCCTCTGTGTGCTTTTATCTGAGTGTGTCTTTGTGTGTGTGTGTGTGTGTGGCACATGTACAGTATGAACTAAATCGTGCAGTAATATCTTAATCACCCACTAATCCAATTTAATATTCCAAGGCTGTCATTACTGTAGAGCTACAAAGTAGAGAACAAAATAAAAGTGAAAACCTGTGAGATAAAAAAGCACAATAATGAGTGACCACACTTTTTCTCTCTTCTGTGTTCAGGTATGACTATGTGGAGGTGCGGGACGGTGTGGACGAGAACGGCCAGTTGGTGGGGAAGTACTGCGGCAAGATTGCCCCGTCCCCGGTGGTCTCCGCTGGCAACCAGCTCTTCATCAAGTTTGTGTCTGACTACGAGACGCACGGAGCGGGCTTCTCCATCCGCTACGAGATCTTCAAAACGGGTGAGAGGGGGTGAATGTGGAACAGGAATTTCAACCTAACACAGCTGTAGCTTTGCCTTACCTGAGCTCACTCTGTCCCAGAATAAGCCAGTCTTTCCCCGGTCCATTTTTTTCTCACCTGTTTTTTAAAGATGTTCCATGTAGCATTTTGCTTCCTCATTATATCATTGGCAAATTATAGCTGTAATACTTTAGTATAATTACCATAAGCAAATGGGACAATTGGTGGGACGATTAAGTAGCCTCTCTCTAACAGCATTGTTAGTGCTAGTGAAACACTAGCATTAACAATGCTTACAATCACATTTCCCACAAACCCCATTGCTTCCTGTTGCTTTACTGGTCTTAAGTTTTTTCTTTTGCCTTACTGAAGATGATTGCATTGATTTTATAATCCATAAGCCTCTTTCTCTCCTCCCGCCACCTGCCAGAAAATGGAAGCTTTGAAAGAACAGCACCCTCTTCCCATCTCGTGCTGTAAAGCAATGTCTTTTTGAGCCGTAAAGCAGTCCTGCAGATTTCCCACAAAATCAATGTAACATGCAGTGCAGACGCCAGTATAGACTGCCAGTCTCAGTGCAGTTAATTACACTAAAATCTCAACATTAATGAGGTAATAATTTATTGATGCCACCTTTAAGCAGCTGTCTGCTTCCCGCTTTAGCTTAAAGAAACCACTCTTGCAGTCTCCACATCACAAATACATAGTTTCAGCCAGTCTTTTTATTTACTTATACTAGAATTATTGAATTTTGCCTTCAGCTGAACCTATTTTATTTACACAGTAGGCTATAGCCTGGACGCTAGAGGAATAATTATGATAATGGCCCAAGAAAGAGGCACTCCGTCTCATTTCATGGTTTGTTTGTGATTTAGTCAAGGCGCCAGAGCATCAAATTATGCAATCACAATATGGCGAGCAATATGCTCCATTCAAAACGAATGAATCATTGTCCCATATGTTCCGTAAGTATAGTAGTTTTTCTCTGGTGTGAATTATTGTACAGTAATCACGGGCACAATTTGCTCGCTATTGATACAGAAAAGGGAAATCTGTCTTCACGTTTTTTCCTCAGACGGCTTTCCACAGCAACAGGATAAACCTGTCATCGCTGTTCAGTTGGGCAGCTGCTTGGAGAAAGAGTAAATTCAGTGGCCTTATAAGGGTTTGGGGTCGGGAAGGGCTTTCACCTCATCCTGTTTCTGCTGGGATACACAGCTGCGATGGCATCCAATCAGTTTGATGATAGCGTCACCCCGGGGAGAGGCTCCTTCCTTAGCATCTAAAAATAAGACCTCAGGGTAACTTGAGTTTGAAATCAGGTACGATAAACTGCAAATATCCTCTTGGGATGTCAGTCTTATCAGAAGAGAGCACAACAAAATGAGAATTTCCTGTTGGTCAGTTGCCTTCCTGTGTTTGGAGTGGGAGGAAGAGGAGGAGGACGAGGAGGAGGCCACATATCTAGACAGTGACTTGGAGGCAGACAGGTGCTATAGACTCCACTTTCATTAATTAACCCCAGTGGTAGTCTATGGGACGGCCCCCCCTGTGACCTGGGAGACATGATGAATGGCCCCGCGAGGTCCCTCGTTGCTTTTAATCTGGGTTAGTGTGTGTCTGTGCTTGTGCGTGTGTGTGTATCTGCTTGTGTGTGTCACCGTCACAATGGAGCAGCTGGTGGAGTGTGGGTCCATTTATGAGATCAAAGCAACCCTCCGCCCCAACCCGACGCACGCAGACACACACACAGACACACGTTGACACACACACTTGCTCCTTTCCCTGTGATAGGGCAGTAAAATCCACTACATTCTTCCCATGATTAGCTTGGTATTTCCCAGTCTCATCTATTAGCCAGGACTGATTATAAATGAGCCGTGTGAGGGGCCCCGTGGCGATCGAGGGGAAACTGCTGAACACACTCAGAGGGCATTGAGATATGGGGAAATGCAGAGCTACCAAGAAATAAGGATATAAATGTGGAAAGACTAGACAGCTGGAGCTAGATGAGGATCTGTGCCTCTCTGCTAGTGAAATCCAGAGCGAGGAGGGGAGGGTTATTGGAGGTTAAACCCAGGATGGAACGCATTCGCCTGGGTGTTTCGCTCCCAGGACCGTCCCGCTGTTGGAGACCAGGAGCATGGGTGTGCCGTCGCTTCCTCAGTGGATCCAGATCCTCGTTATGCTTTGAATTTACTGTGTGTTTTGACTACTGAGTTGCCTCCAAGACCAGGCAGGCTCTGAGATCAATTAACAGTCCTGTTTGTTAGAGAGAGAGAGAGAGAGAGAGAACCAACGAAGCAGAGAGAGAGAGAGCGAGATACAAAGCTAGCTGATTAACAAAGCTTATCAACAAGCAGGGTATTAGTTGGGAAAACATCGACGGGCTTGCGTGGGCCAACACATGTAAAGTTAATGATGATACACAGATGCTCTGATAACGAACGGGGGAACGGGAGGCTTGCGGTCGTGCATGTCAATGAAGGGGAATGCAAAGAATGCTGGGTGTTTACCGCAGTGGTTTTAGGGCTAAAGATCACCAGCAGTCAACCTCAGGGACTGGTACCGCCTTTCCCTGCAGGTCAAACACTAACCAAGGTCAAACAGATGATAAATATACCCACACGACGAACATGTGTATACGCACACTCCCCCCCAGAGGATCACATGCAAACACTTGCAAGTATGTGTACATGTGTAGGTTCACCTACTTAAGCTGCAAACTATGTAAATACACACACTTACACACACACACCCTTAAACAAGCCATGGAGGGCAGCCCTGGCTTTCATCAGCAGTGGGCTGCAAAGTGTCTAATTGGTAGAAAACAGGTTGTTTTGCGGCTCAATGTGGCCATTTCCACATCACCCCCTCC
>OMKZ01009124.1:28140-40145 GCA_900302535.1 Neoniphon sammara | reverse complement strand
ACTCACTATGGATTCAGTTTTAACGCTTTTCCCTACAATAGCACTTACTTCACAACCAACGACGATTACATCAGCCTCAGACAGCAGGACACACATACCTCTGCATACCTGCAAACACAAAGCTGTGTGGGTAATGACACCTGATGTGGGTGTTGTACATTGGTTTCTGCTGAAAAGTGGACGCATATTTAAAGTCAGAGTAATGGGTAAAATGAGGCACATATCCACGCAGTCGTCATTACATTATATCAAACAGAAATTTAAAAATAAGCATTTCAAAAACTGCCCTATTTCTTTTGACAATGGTATAAGTATAAATATTAGTATAAGTATGAAAATATAAAATTGTATTGGTGTTTATGAGCATCTGCCCCATGCACAATCAGTAAAAAAGCAAAGTGGGAGGTTTAGATAAAAACAATGGTAGTCAGAGAGTTGAAAACCCCCTCCTATCTGGTTTTCTCTGTTTCATCTACTCCTCTGACTTCCTCCTCACTCATTGGACAAATGACAACCTTGTCAAAGTGTGTGATCTGCTGCTTAGGTAACCATAGTACACTGCATAGATGTGCCATGACAGATAGTTTCCGAACAAACATGCAATGAGGCAGATGAAACAATTATCATCTTCAGATTGATATAAAAATCTCCAGTGAATAGAAAAGAAAGTCTAATTCAAATAACTATGCACATGGTGGAAAATAGCATTATTGTTCCCCTGGTAATAATAAAATGTCAGATATTTTCTCTTTCTTTAGATCATAGATGGTGACATTAATGTTCACGCAACTCTAATTTATGATGATATTTGAGGGCAGAGATGTTGCAGTGGCTCAGCTTTATATAAGGGCAAGATAGTTTAAAATCATATTGTTTTTTTTTATTTGTTTTTACTATGAAGCAAAGTGCACATGAAAGGATGTGGGCTTATGTGAAACTCAGTTGACCTACTTCAGCCTTGAGGGGGTCAGGTTGTCATACCATGCATGCATAGTATGGTATAGTTGAACATTTCAAAAAGGTGGCTTTATAGCATCTCAGTTCAGCTTATACTGTACACATATCTCTCTTGAGTGTTCAATTTGTAATTTGATGTTATTTTCTGTATTTACAGTACATCCAGGAGCAGTTCACATATACATATTATGTAATGTATATTATGTATATTGTTTTTTTGTTTGTTTGTTTGTTTGTTTTCTCTTTTTTATCATTTTGCACACCATAGCTGTTAAGTTGAACCCCCAACTAAAGTTTTAAAAATGACTTCAGATTACAGGGTGGTGTTAAATCTGTCACAGGCTCCACGTAGATCTTCAGAAAAGGAATAATACTCGTGGGTCAGTTGCATGTAGTGTAATGTTGCCACACCAGTGACACAGTTGTACAAGCTGAGGGTGAAAGATAATGCAACAGGTTCAGATTGCTTATCTTTAAAAGCCCTGATAGGAGGCACAAAGGCTTTGGCATTACACAATGTTCTGTTAATATTTGCCAGATATATCTAAAGCACTGAAGAGCAGCTCTCAGAAACCAATCTCAGAGAAGTAATTAAGAAACAAAGTTATGCAATCATTGCCCATACAACGTATTAACTACTTTTATATGGCCAGTGACATATATTTCATGTTTAATTCCACCTAAGCTTTTTGACTGATGAAGCAGGACAGTGTAATATAGTGCGGCTCCTACCTCTGAATTATTTTAACCAGTCAGTCGAGCATTGTGGTGCAACATCAGATGAGGAGAAGTAAGTGCATTTCAGCAGCAAGTTACATCTCCACAGGGAGGCAATTATCCTGACTGCCTTTCTAAGACAAAATCAAATCATTTCACTGCACTCAAATGTTTTATCCCTTTGAGTATGTTTGAATAAAAAATTATCTTGTCTTCATGGAAGAAATGTATTATCAAGCCATGATATTATGTCAAGTAAATAATTTATAATAATTTATTCCATTACAATCCAAATTTTTTTTGCCAGCCTCATTAAGGGTGACAATTAACTATAGATAAGAGATGATTACCAGTTTGAATCCACAGAACACACACACACACACACACACACACACACACACACACATGCACACACACTTGTACGCACATGCACATGCACATGCAATAACTGACATTCCACTGAGCTTATCTCTCAGTTGCACTGCTGAAGTTGCTCATTGGCCTGCAGTAGAAGAGGTGGTCAAAATGGGAAGCTGCCAGGTGAGAATGTGCGCAGTCGTATGAATTCATGATGTATGTATGCTCAGCTAGATTGTTAATCAATAATCAAATCTATTGTGCTGACAGTGTGTGTCTCTTGTCTGAGAAATACGTAATGTCTGGCAGATAGAGGGGGATAAATTCCATCTTGACGTGAATCATTGCAGTTCTGTGAACTTTAGCAGTTAAGTTAAACTTGATATAGTAAGGTCACTCCCGTGATTTTATTTGCATGATCCAAAATTTTAAAAGTCAAATAATTTAAACAAATTGGTCCATGAGTGATAAAGCATATGCCAAACTTGCAGTTTGTATGTATATTGTTTTCATGTGTGTTTGGCATATATTACAAAATTAGATAGAAATATAAATCCATAATACTGTCTATAGATTATATTCATATTACCCTCAAAGATGATGCAGGGCAACATTATTCAGTTGCACATGACTATGCAGTGTATGAGTCTCATAATAATTAATGGGCCAGGGTTCAAACAGTTGAAATGACATCAGCTCTGATTAGTGAAAGCATGTAAAGGGAAGTCAAAGTACTGCTGTATGAAGACAGGCACCACCATAAATTGAGCTTTCGTCACAGCTTAATTCATGCATTCAAAGCAAGGCTCTTTTATTTACCCTAACCACAACAAAATTTCTGCTGTTGCTCTTTGACTTATTTGGAGCAACAAAAATATTAAGCTCTTTCTTAAACTGTATTTTGAATAAGATTAAGGATATGGAGGAAACCATTTTAACAAGTGTGAAAATGAATTCTCATTTTAACATTGGTGTCTTTTTTTTCCTATGGCATGAAACAAGGGCAAGGGATGGCAAAGTCAGGTAGGTCAGTTTACAGCTTTACCTTTGGTTGGAAATAATACCACCTCAGACAAAATGCAACACCCCAGTAGAATCACAAAAAGCAATATGTTGTAGCAATACAAAGATTGATTTTTTTTATTATTATTTATGAAAGCTATACATTTTTGAATATGCAGAATGAAAATGGATTTACATCACAATAAACTGCTTGAGTCAGGTATCAATGTAATGTATACCTGCTTTAGGGTCTGTGTTACATGTGGCAACTTAGGGTCAGACTGTTGTATAGTGACAATGTAGAGGGCTGTTTTCTTCATTATAGTGCAGTCTTCATTAGCATCAGGTTTGAGGTATTATGGCCATTGCTATCATGGGCAAGGAAGGGAGGGCCCTGATTCCCTTGGCTTGGCTTAGCCAGGGTAACACCTGGTAATGTTGTTTGCAGGACTATCAGCTGATTCCATGTATCTCCTGGATCTTGGACCGGTCAGCTCCTGCACCTTTGCTACCATTGTGCCAGCAAACACCTTGAACTGATGACTTAGAGTATGAGCAGTCCAGGATGTGGTTCAAGTAAATCCACAAGGTTGTCTGTCAGATGGGTACAGTTCTCCCTAAAGTTCTCTGTTTCGAGGCCTTGCAATGTGGGCCCCTGTCAGGTCCACACAGAGCTCTAAATGTGGAATGGAGTGCTGACATGTTGGGTCCACTCTGATTCATGCCAAGATGAAGACAGTCTGGATTCTATGATTGTGCTTCACCACCAGGAATGCCATCTACCCATATTCATTCATTAAAAAATTTATTGATTGATTAGGATAAACCCCTTGATAGGAATCCTCTCGTTTTCAAGGGGGTCCCAGAAATGCTATGCTAGGCAAGGCATCACCTGAGATATGGAGATCATACTTTGCTTCTTCAGTGTCGATTTTTAGGGGCCATACATGTTCCCATGTGGTCCAGACCTGCAGAAGTTGAGGAGGAAGATTTTGGTCAGCCTATCTTCTTTGCTTGGCCCAGGTCTTCCGCACAACCACTTTTGCTCAAGTTATGAAGGCAACTGGCAATCCCAGTGAGTTGTACAGAGCAAGTACCTTATGTTCCTCATTTCTGTAAGGTGAGGCTCTATGTGTTTATGCTGGTAACCCAACACATCTGTAGAACAGTGACACCTTAGACTCAGAGCCAGCTCCTCGGGATTGGTGTGATCCTGAGTCAGCCACAGCTTGATTATTACACATTAAGCATTAGTTGGGAAGTTCTCCACAACCAAAGACAGGTTATTAGCCCTCTGCTGAAGCTCAAATCCACCTACAGCCAGCAGTTTCCACATCTTATTAATGAAATGCCGGTCAGACCAAGCTGACCTCATACTCTGCAGCCAACATTTCACAAAAATATTCCTCCATTGACAGCAAGATGTCCTTACATCCAGCTTGATTGCCCTTCACGTGCTTCTGGATGGCAAAGGTTGTGGAACATGGGCTGAAAGTTCTGCCAAATAGAAAGACTTGCCATTTATAAATGTGTAGCAGGTTCAGCCTCCTCGTGTTTCTCTGGTCTGGTCTGTCTTCCAGCACCAGCCTCACCTGGTGAAACATTGTCACTGATAGTGACTGCATGCTGCCAGAACAACAGGAATGTTTCCAGTAGGGACCATGAGAGGAGCTGCTGGTTCAGTGAAGAATCCTGATGCACAAAGGAGAAATTTAACACCAGCCGGTCTTTGCCATTATGATCTGTATTATGTCATTAGATCTCTCCTTGGTTTTGTCAAGACCTTGTTACCAGCTTCTCACTTTGATATGGCAACACATCTAGTTGCCACAGGTGTTCCATGTGCTGCAACAGCTGGACCTAGATGGACAGGCTCTATGTCTGTGATCAATTTAGCATAGTTCAATCCAACTAGTAGCAATAGTTGTGCCCTGTTGAAAGGGTTCAATAGAAGGCCTATTAAGTAGGAGTATTGTCCCCAAAGTGATTTGACTGCGTACATCTGCTTCCTGAGCATTGAGGAGGGTGGATGTGAAGCCCCCTGTAATGTTGTAGACAGTACTAGGCCTCAATACAGGAGATAAGAAATCTGCTAAGGACCCAGCAAGATGAGCAACATCCTGTCTGACAGTCCTCTGGCCTGAAGACTCCTCCCTACCTTTTAGCACAAGATTCTGTACTGCACTGAAAGGATAATGATCCTTCAGCCCCATCATCCAAGACAGAAAAGGTCTCCGGTGACTTTCACTCAGCTCAGAGGATTAATGGCACAACCCTCAGGAAGACTGAAGACTGTGTGGTCAGTCTGCTGAGGGAATGGAAGTAAGCTCTGTCACCTGGAGAAGCAATGGACCTGAAGATGAATTGCACTGCAGTCCCTGCATGCCTTTGTTAGGATACACTCATTAGGATAGAGATAAAGTACCGTTTATCATCCCAGGTCCACCTAAAAATCTGCTCTGGCTAAAGCTTAATTATCTTAACTATCTGACTTTTGCCAAAACTACAAATGTGTTTCTGCTTATTTACTTTCCGTGCTTTGGAGAGGCCATTGGGACTGAACTGCTCTTGTCCTTTAGGTTACTCACTGCCATGACAGTGACTAGCAGACTCTCTCTGGGGACTGGTACACAAGTCTTCTGTGGGGCTTATCGTCTCTTGACCTCGTGCTACTGGGCCATTTAGGCTAATAGCCATTGCGCTTAGGCATTTGATCTAAACCACTGCATTATATCATGTACAGTTAATTCCAGGCATTCAGACTGGATGTCTATAACCTACCCCAACCCTGCAGATGCTCAACAAAATGGTCTCAGTACTCCTTTGGTAATTTGTGGAACAATCTGTCATGACCAGTGCAGGTCCACTCCTGGTCCACTCCATTCCATATGGACCCTTGAGTGATTTTGGCTGCCAAGTAGAGCAATGAAGCTGTTGGTGTACAAGCTATGTTGACAGAAGTGAACACATGGGGCTGTGGTTGTTGTAACAGTGGTTTTAGCATCCCTGGCCTTACATGTGGCATAGTGGGTATGGCCATGATTTTGCTCTGTGCCAGCTGGTGGTTGACCAGACTGGCACTGCGGAGCTTGCATTGCAGCACCGTAGGGCTGACGATAATGGTGGTAGGCCTCGGTGATAAGTCGTGACCAGGTGATCCAATAACATGATATGTACATTGCTCTGAGAGCTTTGTGTGTAGTTCCAGAGGATTATTGAGAGCCATCTTAAGGTCATTGAACTCTCCTTTGCTATCTGTAGTGAGATCAGGAAGTGTAGGTACTGGAATGATTACAGGAGTTGCTGAGCTGGTCGGTCAGCAGCTGATAGGCGGGTTGAGCAGGCATTGCATGTGGAAGCTATAACAACCCTAGCTGAAGCTGTCACTATTTATGGTGGTGGCACAGTCGGCTGGACAGGGACCAAAGGCTGCTGTTGATATGCTGGAAGTGTTGATGCCTCCTGGAGCATATGGTGTACGGACTGGGTTCATACTCTTTATCTATGCACCACTCCTTCAAGAGCCCCATGATGTTTTTTAGTGTTTGAACAAGACTCGTGCATTTTTTTCTGAGCATGCTGTCTGTTCCTTTTCTTTTCTTAAATAAACAACTCACTTTAACCATGTAAATATATTGTGTAATAAAGTTGTAAGCTACCCAAAGCTTGGTTGCTTGCAAGTGAAGTTCTAGTGTATAATTAGCATCATTAGTATAATGTTTAATCACACACACCAAATATGTAATATATGATAATCTTACACAGTCTGAGCCTGTGTCATCGACGTGTAAAAGTTAACAGAGATAAAAACAAGCAGCACTTACTTTCATCATGCACGCAAACCATGACACGTAGGCCATCACCATGAGACTGCTGCACCCACTGCTGCACCCACCCGGAAAGGCAAAAGACCCAACAACACTTTCATCTCTGATGAAATACCAAAAAATTGCATTGCCATGTTTTAAAAGTTCCATGAGACACTTACATTATTAATGAAGGTCAATTTAGCATGCAGGTCATTCACAAACAATGAATCTTTGAACTGACTTGCGAACATGACTCGAGCCAGGAGTGAATTCATTCCACAGGATGTGTCAGTCAGTGAACGTGTGAATGAAAGAACTTTACTCAGTCACAGATGTTTTACTTGGGAATGATAGTTTTCTTGTCCTCATGCACTGAATGATTTTGGATGATTCTCTGAAGAAGGTAAAAACCATAAAATGAAGTTCAGTCAGTGAAAAAGTGAATGCAAGGACTCAACTCAAGCCTCCCTGTGGTAATCTACACAGTGAGCTGCCTACTTAGCCTACAGCATAGCTAGCTAAGCATAATAAACACAGTGTTAAAGTGTAACTTATTTGTGGACAAAATGACCCAGTTAAGACCATATTTAACAAACAGATATAATAGAATATATCCAATATATGCAACATTATATTTGCATTGTTGAGAACTGATTGTTAAGTGGTTTTGATGTGGTTCTTTATTGATTCATCATGCTATTGCATGACCCTGTGTCACCTGTGATTCCTCATTCATTGGGCCTCATGTATAAAGCAAATTACACAAATATGGACAGCTTCTTTTAATATAAACTGAAATATACACTCAAGCTCATTTTCACTTGAAATTAGATTATATGTTTCATGTAAATTGTGTTGCAGTAGTTGATTAACTTTCGTCAGCACGTAGAGCAGTTAAACAGCCACAGCAACAGGTTAGATATGCTCTAAAAATCTTGTTATATGTGGGTCTGACATTCAAAATGCTGCCTTTTTTATAGCTTGTTTTGGCTTGGGCCTTGCTCTGATACAAGACATTTTTGTTCTATCAGTTGTTGTATTGCTCAAAGGTTCCTGTGCTCCTCTATAGAGAATCCTACCTACAAAAGTCAGAGAGATCTATAATGAATAAACTATGCTGACTTTCACTTAACCAAACAGATATATGTAACCCATTTGCTTTCAATGCACTGACACAGATGATAAAGTGAAATATTTTAATAGCAAGAAGAAATCCTCAGTGGTGAATATAATTTTTTTCTGTGCCAAGATGTTGAAATTTCAGTGCATATTTGCAGTCTACCTTTCGATGACTGGCGTCAGAATTCTTTGGAGCCATAGTGCCGGTGTTGTGACCAGGAGGGTCTAACCATCAAGAAGTCAAGGTGCCTGTTGGCCAGCTTTTATTTTGTAACAGTGGAGATTTTGGATATATTTGTCTTTAGCTACTTCTAAAGGTTTGTGCATAGGAGATATAGTGCATTTCAATGTGTTGAAAGTAGACAGTTGAAAGAAGACAGATATGTGCTTGGCCAAGTGAAATCTGGGTTCAGATCAGGCGAGGCTGGGATTGCTGAGCCCAATTCAAGCTCCAAACATTCCTACAATAGCACCCATGGGACTGTACAGTATCTGTACATGTTTCCTCAGTCTTTAGACTATGTTCCAATTTATGCACAAGGGTAGAAAGAATAAATCACATTTACTATTGTTTCTGTAAACAACTGCAATTGGACATGTTTTTAGTGTAGTAGTACTGTCCATAAGCATCAGAACTTAGCCAACTGTGAAATGCATGAGTGACCGTTATGAAAATTAGTAAAAAAGGAAATATAAGGCTATGATGATTTCATATATTCATTTGAGAAAATAGTCTAGACCATAGTCTATAGGAATATGTGCATTGTGAAGAGTGCATACAATAAACAATAATAAAAGTTAATAGCCCAGTTGTGGAAGATTCATGATGATCATAGTAAATAATCATGCTTAACATTTGATAAATTTCTTTATTGATTAATGCTTTATTTCATTTACACATTTTTTTTCCCTCAATCACTGATCTCTGGTCTATATCTGCATGTCCCTGATTATTTTGCTAAACTGTTTTGGCAAAACCTTCTCCTGGTAATGAATTCTTTGGAATCCAGCTGGACCTTTGTTCCAGTTGGATTGTTTGTGCCAAGACTAAGGCCTCTGTGAAAGTGTTGCAGTTCCCTGCAGTATCCCAAGCGCATATGCCTGCTGAAATTATTCTTCAAGGGTCCAATTTTGATTCAAATACTGACACTATGAGTATGGAAGGTCAAGAGGGCTTTTATTTTTAGAGAGGATGCTGTGAGACATGCACAGTGTGTGGGCAGAAAACAGGTGGCACATCAACCTGACTGCTTGTGCATCAAGGCAAATGTTTTAAGGGCACCCAAGAGACTAGGAGGATGAGCTATGTTCACAGATTTCTGAAATATTCTATACCCAACATTACTATTGCCCATCTAAAACAGCACACTTCTGATATATTGTGTATAATGCAGTGTAGAGATTGGTATGTTTACAGTCATAATACTTATGTTTCAGAATTATTACGGTAATAATTTATTGATGTTAAAATGCTATATACATACCACCTGTTAGACAAGCAATCTGACTGGTCAAAGACACATCCCACCTGTGATTATAATTCCCATAAAGCCCAGCAAATAGTGGTTTAGTGCTTGATATGCCAGGGAGTTAACCAGGGATCTAATTCAGTTTAGTTAGTTAAGTTAGTCAGGTAGTTCAGTTGGTTCTCTGTTTGTTTTATTCTATATATTCTAGAATGTATAAAGAGTGTCAGACTGTTAATATGGTCTGGTACACAGTCTATATATAACAATTAAATCTTAAATCTATGTATAATCTCTGTCACTGTCAAGTAAAATTGCTGCAATAAAGGTTGCAGTTCAGCAATGGCTCTATCTAATGCATGTTACCCCAAACTGGCCAGTAGTTCTTAGAATTGTCATGGTGTTGCTACACATTGTATTTGTATAGTGTTATATCATTATTTGTTTGGCAAGCTGCCTCAGATTTACACAGTTTTTTTTTAAATGTCCAAGCTGTTTCTGTGGATTCAGTGACCTACAAGAATGTCTTCTAGGAAAGTCCAATTTTTATGTCAATTATTGTTGCAGTATTTTATCAGTGAACGGTTTTGCTATGCATTATTCTGTGCTCACGGAATGTTGTTTCAGCAACCTCTTAATATACAGAGAAAGCAGAACATGCACTGGTGTTTTATGTGGATCTATAATGTATTCTTAAAGCAACGTGAACAAAAACTTATATATTGGTGAATACTTTGTGTGGTCATGTAGCTGAAAAAAATGGGTGATTTCTCCATGTATCAGTTGTGCAAACGTTATTCTGTTGCCTAAAGAAACCTGTTTGCATTAGTCACGCTATGCTGACACACTGAAACCCTCTGGACTGCCATTAATCATGTTTTCAAGGAAATTTTTTCCCAAGAGCCTGTGCTATATTTGAATTGGCTCTCTTCTCACAGTCCAGAGTCCCTGGCAGTGTGTGAGCATGGATCTAAATCATGTGGCACAGCTCTGTCAGTGTGTTTCCACACTTTCCACATCACTGTTAGATATTTTTGATTGAAAAACAGGAAATTTCATGCTCTCTCTGATTCTATATGCTAAATGAATGCCTCAGCCATGTGAATGTTGTAAATTAAAAATCTCATCTCTGGCATAAAGAACATGCTTCTATTTCATGCTGACCATTTAGCCTGTAGATGACATCTGAATAAAAAATAGTCACTTTATGAAGCTGAGAATATAAAAAACCATGTACACCATGTTCTTATATTGTGCACGTTTCACAGTACATGCTGCTTGTAAAACAAGACCTCACATAAAGTGCAAGGGACCATGCAAAACAAACTATACACAGTAGACTATGCATTATCACACTACATCAAATATTTTTGTGCTCTGATCACTGATGTATAACTTAGTATACTCAAACAGTGCATTATATTACAACACAGTTACAGTTGTAGAAGGTTAGTGAGTGACATCCAGGCCAAGGCAGAGGCTGGAGGAGGAGCTGCATTGTGCACTAACATTTATGAGAGAGTATACATGACGATAGAGTGTGTTAAGGATCTGCATGGTCATTATCATCTTTGATAAATTAATTTTCAAAAGTGAAAAATTACTTTTTCCAAGGTAGAAATGCAAATTTCTTTATGTGCAGGATACATCAGCTGCATAGTAGAGAGAAATATAACATCAAGGATTGTGGAAATACATATAATTGTAATCACAGATATATAATCATAGAAACAGTCTAAAATGCTTCAGCTGGCCAAGTGTTGATGAGTCATGTATATACCATCATGCATGGCTGTTATTAGCTATAAGAAGATGGTGAATTAGAGCTCAAAATATACATTAAATATTGAGGAATTTCATAAAATTTTTGGATTTGATGATATTGTTCCTTATAGAAAATCTATAACAGCAAAACCTTGTGGTGCATTACTTCACTACAGATTTTAAACTATACAAGCTCTATTCTCTTTTGTTCTTTGTTGCTTTTCTCGCTTTTGTTCCTATTGAACTGATATTAACCCTTATTTTACACTACTTGCTCTATATTGAGAGAATTAACACAAAACACATTTCAGATGTACTGCAAATGTGCATAAAGTTGGACCTGAGCCTTAGTTAGTTTTGTTAGCGCATGCATGTTGAACCTCGCCATTGATTGGTTCACTGGTTCACTGCAGTCCTACAAATGATAAGGTCTCTACCTCATCAAGTTGCCAGCTGGACTCATGGCATTTTGTTTTGAAAGCTCCTTAAAACAAATTGCAAATCGTATCGCGCAATATTTTCTCAGCCTGTATATTCATGAGTCTACGGGGCATTCTGAGTAATGTGCCCTCCATATTTACATCCATATCAATGCAAATGCAGCGGTTATGCTGAATTCAAATGTGCTTGGAATTGTTGCATTTTGAAATAAGTGTGTTTAGTCGGGAATGGTGTCCACATTTTAAAATAATGACCTGCACTTTAACATTTTATCCCCTGAATCTATTGCAAATGTCTGTGTGTGTGTGTGTGTGTGTGTGTGTGTGTGTGTGTGTGTGTGTGTGTGTGTGTGTGTGTGTGTGTGTGTGTGGGG
>OMKZ01009124.1:8107-22258 GCA_900302535.1 Neoniphon sammara | reverse complement strand
CACACACACACACACACACACACACACACACACACACACAAAGCATTTCCAAAGAACAGAATATACATCAGAGAGTTAATCAACATCACAAGCGTAACGACTGAACTGATTTGGAGATGGACGCACCCTGACTGTGCCATCAGCAGAGGAGAAGGTGAGGGTGTAGCCGGTGACGGCGGCACGTGGAGGTTTCCATGTGAGAGTAGCACTATCAGTTTGAATGTTATTTGCTGCCAGATCACGGGGAGGATCCACATCTGAAACACAGGGTCCCACTGCAATTATTCTATGCCATAAAGTTATTAATTCATGTGCAAATTAACACTTAACTGATTTTATGCTGGTTATTCAATGCATCAGTGATCTACCATATACCCTGGCATCCCTTCAAGCCCTACTAGACGTACCAGTAACGAACTCAGTGGTGGCAGAGTCACTCTTTTGGGTGTCTCTCACAGCATGGACCCCAACTGTGTAGTGGGTGGCTGGAACCAGTGAGCCCATCTCAAACTCCACCGTGTTCCCGGAAACATGCTTTATCACTGGGGACACTACAGCACAGCACAACCTACTTATTGATCAAATCAAAGTCACCAAGTATGATTTGGATTGTAGTAAAGGTGGATAATTGATAGAAGAAAAGAGTCAAAGGTCAAGAGACATTTGACCAAAGCAGTTCTCCTATTTTCTATGTAAAGGGGCATGCAGTGTAAATAACAAAAACAACAGACATGTTGAAAAACCAGAAACACACCCGAATCAGCGCTGTAGGTAATGACATAGCCATCCACAGTGGCCATGGAGGGTTGCCATAACAACAGGGCTGAAGTGTCAGTGACATTTGCTGCGGTCAGACCATGAGGTTTGTCCAGAGCTGGAGGGCACAAACATGAGAACAGAAGCAACAGAAATGCTGGGAATTCAATATGATAGTGACATCAATCTCACGCCAAGTCAGTAGCTGCAGGAAACTGTTCGTATTGTTTATGGATGGAACAAAACCAACCTGCAGTAACAGTGCCTGTGCTGGGGTCACTTTCCTCCAGACCTGTTATGGCAGTGACCATCACCTGGTAGGTCTTGCCAGGGATCATACTGGGCAGCAAAGCCTGGGACACAGTACCATCCACAGATATTGTCATTGGGCTGCCTATGGAGGGAAGTGAAGACAACGTGGGCCTTGAATCATGAACCTGGACTGTTTTCTGTTTTATTCCTTTGACTTGTACCATAGATCACTCCCCAGAGAACTGGAGAGTCCTTAAGTAATGAACTGTCCAACTGTAAAAACTGCATAAATTCAGCGCATTATCAATATTATCATAATTGTGAAGACCAGTCATAATGTATGCAAACTAAAACTAAAACTAAATACAAACTCTGCTGAAGATTTATGGAAACTAACCAAAAAAAATGAAAAAACTACAAATACTACAACCTACAAATGCCATTACAAAACTGCCTGTAATTAAACTATAATAGAAATCAAATTAGGGTATAAAAAAAGAAACTTGCAGGAAAGTAGAAATACAATAACCCTGGTCGGACCCTTACCTCCTTCAAGTGGCACATAAATGATACGGTAGCTATCCACTCGAGAGCGAGACATGGTCCAGTCAACCAGGGCTGAGGTGTCGGTGATGTCAGAGAAGTGAAGTTCCTTTGGAGAGGCCAGGCCTAGAAAAATGCAAACAGATATGTGCAGAGACAGGGGGGCGAAGGAAAAAGGGAAATTAAAGTGAAGAAAACATTGACAATAATCTGGTCAAAACTTTCCAATTTCAGCTCAGAGGATGCCAATTCAGTTCCTCAAATGTTGATTTTCAAAAGAACATTTTCCATTGGAGAGGGACATGGAGTTAAGCCTGAACCTTAAGAAGAAAGAGGATTAGTGGTATGTCCAAATCTCTGAACTCAGATGTCACACCCACTTTCAGTTTACAGATGTGGTTACAATAAAACTACACACTTTCCAGTGTTTTTCATATACCTGTCTGAGCAACCCCAGAAATAGGTTGGGAGCGCCGCTCCAATGTGACACCATACAGCTCTATTTCATATTCAGTGCCACCCATAAGTCCGGTTAACACCTTGGTTCGCTCATCACCAAGGACGCTGTACTCTTGCGGATGGCTTAATTTTTTGGTGTCTCTTATTTTGATCACAAATCTGTCAAACATATCTTCATCAGCTGTCCACGACAAACGGAAACTGTCAGCTGTGATGTCCGAGACAAAAAGATGCTCCACCTCTGGCTCGGCCTCTGGTTGGAAAGGAAACATAACGTTGCAATAGGCCTGATGTTTTTCCCAGCACCATGTATCAACTTCTGAGAAATGGCTGAAGACAGCAGCTCAGTTTGGAAGAAGTCGACAAGTCAGACAGGAAAGTTTCCAGGGACTGAACATGGTTACATTCTGGTCTGCAGACCTCTTGCCCACCACCACCAGTCTGCCATGCTCACACATCCGTTAGTACGAGTCAAAAACTCAGTGCACGAGTCGCGAAGGGCACGATGCATACTATCAGTGTGTGAGTTTCTGGGCTAATTAAAGAAACAAAAGACTTTTTGTAGATATGTTTATTTTATGCCAGTTAACAGGTTCACATTCCATAATAGGCTCTCTGGTCTGTTGAAAGGATTTCAGCAAACACTGTTCAGACCAGATACCCATGCATCCCTAAGTCCAGCCTTGATATATTTAGTGCATTCAAAGATCAAGAAAAAAAATGAGATTAGAAGTTAAATCAACAGGCATTTCATGCTCAGAATGCCTTGTTGATTCATCAGTGTTTTCCTACTGTTTCCAGGCTTTGAAAGTTTGTTAAGTGGTATTCAGTGGTCTGTAACCATCCACTGTAGTTTTTAGTCACAGATGCAGACTGGCCTGATCAACAAACCAATACAAAAAGGCAACACCAGGGTAAAAGTTATTATAATAAATGTCATTCGACATGATATAATCATATTATGTCCAATGACATCTGCATCTTCATTATCACCAATCAGATATCTGTGGGAAAACACAGTTTAAAATATGAAAACAAACATGTTTGCATATTTTGCAGATGAGGAGATGCAGAAGGGAACTTCACGTCTTCCTCCCTGTGACAAAGCTGCATACCAAGAAAACAGTTCGGATGCTTTAAACGAAGAAAGTGGGTAGATTAAGAATAGTGAGATTATTCTGAAAAGAGCAAAGTTTGTTAGGTAACCGAACTCTGTTAAAGCATCACCATCAAAACATGGCAGTAACCAAAGTCTGTAAATACTTGAACTAAATTTACTGCTTTATGTGACATAAATGAGCTGCTATTGTTTTGTATATTAGCCTAAAAAGTCGTATGAGACAGAACATACAGTAATCCCTCCATTTATAAAACTGCCAAGGTGTGGTGGTAATGCTTAAAGATTTGATCATACATGTACATATCATACATACAACACAGTGAGGCATTGCACTAGGAAATGAAAGTAAAATAGGAATCGGGCCATTTGAAGTGCACTGCGAGTTGTACCTGTCACAGCCACTGTTGTCAGCGGCCGAGAGAGCAGCCCTGACTTTGACACCCCAGTCAGCCTGATCTCATAGCCTATGCCGGTGATCAGGCCCCAGATGTCCAGGTGGCTTTGGTTGCCTGGGACAGTGAATTCATGAGGCTCCAGCAGCCAGCCGGAGTCTGTCACCACTAAGTGAAAATGGCTGAAACCACCACTAGAGGGAGCAACCTCCTGCTGCTGCTGCTTCGTCGCCCAGGACACACGGAAGCCGTACGGGGTTATGTTCGAAATGGTCAGGTTTTCCACTTTGGGTAAAGGAGCTGGAGTAGAGTGGGTGTGATTTTTTTTTTTTTTTTTTTTTTTTAAAGGAAATAGATGTGGGAGGAGGAATAATATGCCATTAGGGTATTTTGGGAGGATGATGTGTGCAATGGTTGCAAAAGCACTATTTTTCTTATCATCATAAAACCTTCTATTTATTTTGCTCTTGTGTCAAAAATGAGAATTACTGATCTGCATGTCCTCTGAATTTAAGACTTGCCAATCAAAGTTATAAAGTTCCAGTAAACCAGTTTCCCTGAAAGGCACTATAATTCATTAGTTTTGATGCAAAACATTTGGGACATTTTAATATACACATGGATGCCATTTACTGCAAATTATAGTTGAAGATATGAGTAAAATACATAGTACCTGTGATGGCATGGGCTAGCACAGAGGGAGTGTGGCGCCCATGAGAGATACCATACAGTTCAATATCATAGCCTGTGGCATCCATCAGGTTAGCAACCGTAATGTTATGGACTTCACCAGGCAGCCTGAACTCCAGTGTATCAAACAGCTGCTCAGAGTCACTGACCCGGATAACAAAGCCATCAAAGTGGCCTGACACAGTGCTCCAGGACAAGGTGAGGTTATCTGGGCTTACAGATGAAGCGGCTATGGGACCCAACTGTGGGACATCCTCTGAACAAAAAAGAATATGGCTTTTCAGTTACGTTGTGCTGGATATTGGTTAAAATAAATTCAAAATTGATGGCTTGGGTGGAATTTGCAGTTATGTGATCTGAGTCTTACTTATGCATGCAGTGTGAATAAATGTATGTAAAGTGATACCTGTAGTAGCTACAGCAAATAGGGGCTGTGTGTTCTGGCCACCGCCGCTGGCGTACAGTTTTATGTTGTAGCTTGTGCTCGCTTTGAGCCCGGCCATGACTGTGGAGTGCACTCCTCCTGGTAGAGTGCGCCCCATTGCCTGCGAGGGCAAAGCAGACTCTCTGACTTCTACTATAAAGTTATCAAAAGCCTTCTCTCCTGTCCTCCATGACAGAGAAAATCTGTCGGAGGTAATGTTAGAAACAACTAGCCTGGACAAATCAGGCTCTGCAGCTATAAGGGAGAGAAAAATACAGAATGTATTCATTTTTTTGACATGGCATTCATGTGTTTTTCTCTTTCAAAAAAATCCAGTCCCAGACTCCTGGGTCAGTGTGCATAAAGTGAGTTAAAATAGTAATTTTGATCTTAGATCATATTGCCTTTTAATTCATGTTAAAATAGTATTTTTAAAGCAATGTTGTCAGTGCTCCTAAATAAGTACTTTATGCAGACAGGCCCAAGTAAATATTTACAGTGCAAATGAAAAATAAATGATTCTATAAAATTATTTGAAAAAAGAAAGAAAAAATGCAAATAATTCTCTTTTGTCTAAGATTAATAGTAAATATATATTAAATTAAAATACCTGTTGTTGCAACAATACTGACAGCACTTGTTCGGGATCCCTTGAATAACCCATAGAGGTAGGCTACATAGTCAGTGCTGGGCCTAAGCCCTGAGATCTTGTGGGACGTTACATTGTGGGATATGTTATATTCCTTAGGCTCCCTCAGCCAATCAGAATCAATAATCTCCAGGTTATAACCATCAAATTCTCCCTCAGTGTCGTTCCAGAAGATTGAAAAGCTCTCTGATGTTAAGTTAGACACATATAGTTTGCCAACCACTGGCTCGCTCACTAAAGAAAGAAACCATTGTTAGATTTTTATCAAAGCCATCTTGCACAACACAATATACCAAAATAATTACCTAATATGATAGGAAGTAGGTTATAAGCTGGTGCTTTGATTAATCATATAAAAATACAGTATGTGCAATGTTAGAGGGCACTCACCACCACCCACTTGCAATTCTTGATAATCTGAGTTGCTCAATAAAAGATTAAATACATGCACATATTTTTGCAGAAAATGGGCTACACTGCTTAGGTGGAGAAGACATATGTTCCACTATAATTAATATAAAAATGTCACTTTTGAATTATATTATTGGCTTTCTACAAGAAACCTAAAATCATTAACAGAGTAGGTGAAAGATGTACAGATCAGAGAGAGGGAGAGAAAGAACAGCAAATAGAGTAATAAGTAGCTATAAAAGATTGGTCTGCAAGTTGACTGAATGAAGTGATTTAATTATAAAAATGTGACTGAGGGCTAAAACAGCTTCTTCCAAGATTATGGACCCAGAGACAACCATGCACTTGATCTGCAATGTTAACACCATGGAAGGCATAAATTTTGCATAAATGAAAATAGGACAGTAAACCAAAGAATTTTCCATGCATTGAGAAATTCACATTCATGTCAGTTCCATGCACAGAAACAGGCAGAAAAAGGGCATCATTCAGATGTAAAACCAGATGGTTTTTCTGTTAACCTCAGATTGAAATATTAGCTTTTTTACCTTGATAACGGTAAGATGATTTAATTATTGCCACCTAGTAGTTCAAAGGGAAATGAGGATATTTTAACATTCTCTTACTGGTAAAATGAGAGAGAAATGTTATCAAAACTGACAAATCTTTATATACCGTTGCTAAATAATATCACTTCACAGATAAACTGCCACTCTGAACTCAAATGCCACTAATGTTCACGCACATTGTGAGTACTTAGCTTAGCCAGACATCCACGGGCAAATGATCTCTCAAGGTTAATCAGTTACACACTGAATGAGCATTCGTGGAATGAAATGAGATGGACACGGACGCACTGTCAACTGGGTGACGGCTGACAAGTTGTTGGGTTTACTTTTGCGATCATTGCAGCACATCAGCATCAAACCTCACCACGATGCAAGGGATGGTATGGGGAAGGGCTTCATGCACTTTGGGTAATTGGGTTGGAGTGAGCAGTACAGGGTAAGGGTTGTCATTTGAAGGCCGCTTGCTTGGCTCAATGATACAGCATGGGTGTGTGAGACCCATCACCCTACCCTCTCTCAGCTAGACAGAAACAGTGGCTGGAGGGTAAGAATGGTAACATGGCACGCTGGTTAAGACGAAGCATTACACTATACTGTGGCAAGGATGTTGTACAATTGATGACAAAACACAAATAGGGTTATTATGTCATTTTTTCCCGTTCCATGCAATGTTGATGCTTAGTGTGGTGCGGACACTCCACTGTGAGCAGGACAGCCGAGGTGCTAGTGTGACCATAAATACTGTGTGTCTGTTTGTATGCATGTGGTTCACCACAGACCCCGACTGGAATAGAAAGATGTGTGGTCATAAATCACTTGAAGGAAGGGAAAGGGAAGAAATAGAAGGAAAGTGCAGAATTAGAAGGACAGAACACTGTGACGCTGCCGTCGGCAGGTACCTGTGGTGGCTTCAGTGTACACAGGCTCAAGGAAGGAGCCCTGATGCATCCCGTACAGAGCAACCATGTAGCTGGTGTTGGGATTCAGCCCAGAGATGCCCAAGCTGAAGGCGTCTCCAGACAGAGTGAGTTTCTGGCTCTCTGCAATATGCTCCAAGTTTGTTACCTCAATGACAAAGCTGTCAAACTCCCCATCCTTGGGGCTCCAGGACACATTGAAGCTGTCCCATGTAATGTCAGAGATGGTGAGGCTCAAAACCATAGGCTTCAGCTCTTCTGGTAGATAGACAGATCAGAGTGGGATCATTTGAATGGCAAGACGGATTATGAAATGTAGCTGTCTAACAATATTTATCAAGAAAAGAAACAAAACAATGGAGAAGGATGGGATGAATGAGGATGACATGAAGAAAAGCATGATTGAATTGGCACTGGCCATAAAAGCAACGACACTTATCATGTATGTCTGCATGTAATATAAGTGTCTAATATTAAAAAAATGCAGAATTAGTTTAATTCTGTAAGCATGTCTGCAGAATAAAACATTACTGTTCAAACATCCCGAAACATTAATATACTTAATAGCATATAAAAGCACACTGGACAAAGAGATCTCGATGAATTGCGATGAATGGATATGAAAAGAAATTTCTGCTCCATGTACCTGTAGTAGCAAAAACTTTAAGAGGTAAAGATTGCTGCCCTTCCACCAGCCCATGCAGTGTAATATCATAGCGTGTCGAGGGAGACAAACCCTCTATTTCAGCCTTCCTGACACTTCCTGGTACTGTGGTCACATGAGTTTGTGTCATCCCTGACACAGCATTGAGTTCGACCAAAAAGCTATCAAAGGCCTCGTCTGGGGCTGACCAGGCTAGCCTCATGCTAGTAGAGGTCACATTTGTGACCCTGAGTTCCCCAAATACTTCCAAGCTAGAGCCCTCAGGCTCAGGCCCAGAGATCGTCTCACTGGTATTAGAAAGGGACAGACCCTCTGAGTTTAGAGGGTGGAGGGGACTCGGGGTTTGAACAGCTCCAGTGTCCAAAGCAGACTGTGGCGTTGTTGGGGCATCTTTGATACTCAGCATAATTACATCTGGAGAGGTAGGCTTGGGTGCTACAGTAAATAAAAGTATGTTTAAAAAAAAAAAAATACAAGTGTTACTGCTGATGGGCAAAAAAGTCAAGACAACAAACAACAACTAACCTGTGAACAAATATTGGGTCAAAAGAAATACCTGGGAAAGTATGACATAGTATAAAGACAATGAATAGCATAAGCTCTGCACAAAGGAACAGAATACATTTGTCATTAATCCTGATCAAATTAATCCTTTGTGTTCAGCGCTGTCTCTTCCCTAAAGTTTTTTTTTTTTTTTAATTATTCCTTGTTTTCAAGGACCTTGTGTTATATCATCATGCACCAGAGTTTTACTGACCATTTATGCAGAACAGCTAAGGCATTAATGGCACTTGAGTCAGTGTCATTAACTTTTGAAGGTTCTGAGTAGTCCACCAGAGTGGAAGTACACAGTTGTCTTCAAATGGATGGTGAAGCCATGCACAGCCATTTTATTCCTGTTGTCCTGAAGAGAGACCGTTGAGTTTTCTTTCTTTTTCAACCAGTCATTATTTTGTTCAACATGCAAATGCCTTATGCTGTAATTTTCTTGAAAAGAGACAATCATTTGACCAAAACGTGAATGGAATGGCAGGCAATGGATGAAGTGGATGTAGGTCTTCAGAGAGCAAAACTGTTGCATTTAAGAGTTCAAATCCAAGAAGAAATCAGTGTCACCAATGTGGTCTAATTTGTTCTACCTGATGGTTATCTTGCCACAGGGAATACTTTGTTGCAAAGCCCATAACGGTTTTATCACTACTTGGAAAAACTGTAGATTTCTCCATGTATTTGGAAAGCAACATTCTGCCACTGTACTGAAGCCTATGCAGGTGACAGGTGGGATGAGGCTAAATGGCCTTGTTAAAATACAATCATCTCTGTTAGATCTTATCATGCCATGCCAAAGGCTCTGCAGATGATCACTGTAACCCAAATAATTCCTTGATAATGGATTTCAATGGGCATGCAAATTATATTGCTACATTAATCTCAGCAACTGGTAAACAACAATGAGACAGAACAACATTTCCACTGGAGGGAAAAGTTGGCGAATAACACCAGGACATGGTGTCTCTAATCAACATTTAGTCCAAAAGAGAAGCTTATACCTGTGACTGCAACAGCTTCAAGTAGCGGAGATCTCTGGCTATTGGTTATTCCGTAAAGTTTTATTTGATATTCTGTAGATGCCTTCAGGCCTTGGATTCTAGAGCCAGTGGCATCTCCATGGAGTTGGACCTCTTTCACATCTTGTAATCGCTGAGTGTCTCTATATTCTACTGTGAAACTATCATAGACACCATGAGCCTTTAGTTCCCAAGAGAGGTCAAATCCATCAGATGTTAGGCCTGAGATAGTCAGGGCTCCAAGTGCATCCTCAGGCCCCGTCCCAGAGAACTGGGAGTCTGAAGGGTCTAAATACACAAAGCTAATGACATTGTCCTCCGAGCTTGCGGGGGTCGTTAGCTCAGGGACGTCAGAGTCAGCTAAGTAAAATGTGAAAGAGGCTACAAGAAAAACACAAAGGCACAAATCAAGATTGAGTCATTTTGGGTGAAAGTGCATCTCCTTGCTCTGCTATGGTTGGCTGCAGATTTATTTCCAAAGTCATCAAATGCTCAAACTAATACTTATAAATCCCAAGTTTGAATGTTGGAATGCATTGTCCTGGGAGTGGATCCCCTAAAATATAGAAACTTTTAGAAGCCTAAAATAAACAAAATATAACAGCCTTTTCTCTGGTTATTAGTTTGAAGACCCTGTTTATTGCATGGTAAATGTTATTCCTTCTGAAAGCATGTGCATAATTTATTCTACAGTCAAATCATGGAAACATAGGTCTAAACGGGATCCCTTATTGCCTACTCACCTGTAGATGCAGACAGAGTGGCAGGTGCGCTCTTCCTCTGACCCCTCTCTGCAGTCAGGGTGAAGGTGTAGACCATCCCAGGAGTCAGGTTGGTCAGGACATGGGAAGTGGCCGTGGGTGGGAGTTCTACCTCTGTCTGACCGTCCTTTGAGTCATAAACCAGCTTGTAGCCAGTGATCTTGGCCTGAGGTCTTTGCCACGCCAGGGTGAGGGTGGTCTCTGTTGACTCGCTTTCTTTCAGATCTCTAGGGGGATCAAGGTCTGATGTAGGTACAGAAAAGTTACACATCAGATCCAAGGAATCCAAAGCAAAGGGCACAGCAAAAGAGTTAAAAGAATACTACAACATTTTGGGCAAAATACGCCTTTTTCGACTTACCCAGACTGAAACAAGATTTTCGATACCATTTTCACCTCTGTGTGTCCACCGGTTCAGTTCCAATGGTTAGCATTTTGTGTTAGTTTAGCATAGAGACTTGAAGTCTACAGGAGTCATTAGCCTATCTCCGTCAAAGTGAAAAAAACAAAACAAAAACCCATAGCTACCCATCAGAACCAAACCAGTAGACGTACAGGTTGAGGTGAAAATGGTATTGTACATGTTTCAGCCTAGGTAAGTTGCAAAAACGGTATTTTGTCCAAAACGTTGGAATATTCCTTTAAGCTAACTGCTGGCAAAATTTAGCACTTGTAATTTACGTCTCTCTCACCTCTGGCAAAGACTTTACAAAATTCATAATTCACTTTTGCTTCATGTTGTCATCCAATTCATATCAACAGCCATCTGTGTATTTATATAAGGGTGTGAGGGATGGCTGTTTGGACAGCTGTTTGGCAGTGTTTCTCACCAGTTGCTGCATTTGTAGTAGCAGGGAGACTCTCTCTTTCATTCTTCACACCAGTCACTCCAATTCCATATTCTGTCCCTGGCCGTAGCCCTGCAGAACAGATGGATCAGAGGAAAATTAGCCCCCAATATGAGCAATACCAGATATTTGGAACTTGTATAAGGTTGAAGTTAGGAAACATTTGCCTCTTTGACCCTCACCAGTAATAGTAGCCTGTGTGGTGTCTCCAGGTCCACGTGGGATAAGTTCTTCGTTGTGTGGGCCCCCAGCAATAGGGCTATACTTCACCATGTAGCTGTCAACATCAGCAAGACTGTTAGTCCATTCCAGAGTGATGCTGTCATCTGTCTGGGTCAGGGTCTGCAGGTCCCTGGGGGCATCCAGGTCTACAGTAAAGTGAAATATAAGCATATTGAGATGGTCATTAAATTTGCCTGTACTGTTTCTCTTTGTCACAATCGACATGGTTTTTGAGGCAAAAAACGAGTGACGCTGGATTGTATCGAAGGCTAGCAAGAATCTATAGCAGAGTGGTGAGTTTCTCATCACTAAAACTAAAACAGTTAACGGCACGATTGTGTTAAGTATGGTTATAAAAGATCTATATTAACATTTTAATGCATTCTGGGTTGAGAAATACTGAACCTTTTTAACAATTTTAAACACACTGGGTGAAACATATAAATGAAATGCAAATTTAGTTAGTATATAAGTAAAACATACTGAAAGAAAATTATTGGAAAATTTGAAAAACCTGTGCAATATAAGTTTATGTGAAAAATATGCAAATACACAGTATGCAGTATGAAAATAACATCAAAAGAGATATATATATTACATAACAAATGACAGATTTCCTACTGTACTAATAAGTGATACTTAGCAATTAGTAGCTTATCACAAGATTGTTATGTCTCTCAGTGCCAACCTGTGGTGAATGTCTCAGTGACAGGGTCACTGGTGGTGTCTCCCCTTCTGGAGATCAGGGTGACCTGGTACTCTGTGTCTGGGGTCAGATTGTCAATGCTGTACTGTTTGTCAGTGGAGGAAAGGTCCACACTGGTTTTGTCTGAAGGGTCGGAGCTGGGCCCATAGAACACAGTGACTCCATCCACCTCGGCCACCGGCTGGGACCAGGCGACCAGAGCCGAGGATTCGGTCACGTCCTTCACCTCCACCTGCTGAGGGACAGGAATCTCTGGATGGGACATAAAACAGGTAACGTGAGCATAGACGGTGTACATTTCTATAGTGTACATTTCTCTAGCCAAGTCACTTTAGTTGATTAGCCACCAAACTCAAGTCCATTCAAGTTCAACTTAGGAAGGAGTTGAGACTAAGTTTACAAGTAACAAAACCCAGCATGTGGATGAAGAATATAGACAGACAGACAGAGGGAGACAGCTGTCTTTTGAGTTTTCAGTGTTTCCAGTGGATATCAACACCTCCTGGCCTGCTCACTTCAGTCTCCCCGTGCCAAGTGAATGAGAGCAAAAAGTTGTGGTAAAGCTAAATATCTCAAGAACTATACAACAGACTTCACTTAGAAAAGTAATGTAAACTTGCCATAAATTTATATCTATCTGCACATCTATACCTTCAGTATCTAAAGAATTAATAGATGAACTGATTAATAACTGCACAGATGTTTTAGGCCCATTTCACACAGGTTTCAACCGGTCAAATCCCTTAAATCATTTACAGAGCTCAGGGGAAAATAACCTAAATGTCAATAAAGTCACCTCATTTTTTAAACAGGAAAAAGTTTAGTCGAGATCCAACACTGGCTGAGACCAAGGCGAGTCTGGTTCAAAAGAGGCAATCCAAGACATTAAAAAAGTACAGATCGGACTTGAGTGCGACAGCCCTTTTCTCATACTTTATACATCATACAGGTGCTAAAAGACTCTTGGTATTTATATAAGACAAAGCGATAGTTTGGACTGACATAGGGAAAACAACTGTGAAATACGATGTGATTCCCTTTCACTTGAACATTGTGCTTACTACCTGACAGAGTTCTTGTGTTTACTTGTAGAGGAAAAATACCTCAGCTATGGCTTGGGGCAGCGCTAAAAGGACCTTTGGGGTACAAAAGGATCATTACATAACCTTACTTCTATCATTCATTCCTGTACACTGTGTTGAATTTCAGCCTACATAAATAAATTACATCAGGTATGGAATGGTAAGATACTCAGAGAGTCCATCAACAAGGACTTGTAAACTGAATGATTTTTCCATGCACTAAAAAGATTGTTTAGCCAGTCGTGCCACTTCTATTACATAAACATCCTGCTGCATTTCACCACGTCATCAATAGACTAACACTCTGCAACGACAAGGTCAGTAAGCCTAAAACAAGAACTAATGACAAGGCTCAATGAAAAACAAACTGTATCTTACACTACACAGAGTTTTCAGTTGTAACTTCTTTTCATTTTGCATTTTCAGGGTATGACTGTGAAGTATTTTCTTCTTGTTTGCCTCAGTGATTTATCAGGTTTAGGGATTTTTGTACCCTTAGACCTGCTAGTGTCCAGGTTGAGCAGGAATGGCGTACATAAAACTTTTCAGGCAGACAACTTCATCGTCATTATGTAGTGAAGACATCCTTACGCAATCTCAAGAATCTATGTCATCTCTAAATAAGTGAATGTGTATGTTTAAAAAAAACTGCTTGGTTACGAGATGGCTGGAAACTAACTGGTTGTGAATTTCTTGGAGGTCTGGGGTCCTCTGGTGTTGTTCTTGATGATATTGAGAGAGACTTCATACTCCTGTCCTGGTGCAAGGCCTGACTGGTCAAACGTGTTTTGAGAGGGAGGCAGGGTGTTCACGATCTTCCCGTTCTCTTCTTTCTGTAAAGACAAAATGAAGCCAATGATCATATTGTAAACATAACTGCATAATATTTTGACATGAATTTGTGGTGAAAAAGTATATTAAATAGTGGTTTAACAATATAGTGTTTCTGACTATTTTCAGCTTCATTGAAACTGCTAGCAATGAATATGCTGAATGCAATAAAATGAGTACTGGTCATGGATTAGAGAGATTAAATGTAGAGAGTATATTGCGTTTTAAATAGATATGAACACTGAAGCATCTGCTAAATTCAAAGCCCTTTGACCACCGAGCCAAAA
>OMKZ01009119.1:17993-34885 GCA_900302535.1 Neoniphon sammara | reverse complement strand
TATATTTCTGCAGGCATTCAGAGAGCGCATGAATACTGTCCTTTGAAAAGAGACAGACCTTGCCTGGCCCTCATCCAGTGAATGTCTTCTATGTGGGATAATATTACAGTTGTGAATGCAACGGCAATTTTATTGATGCTTTATGTTCCATAGAAAATGACATGAGACAGATGAAAAAATACTATGTAAACAACAAAATCAATTCTGTCACTGATAGTTTTTTTGTTTTTAATAGTAAAAATTGCACTTTTTGAGGCAGTTGAGAAAATGACAATTTGACAATTTCCAAGGCTGTCACCCAAAAGCAACTTTCTATAGAACACCCCCACATAAAAAAAAGAAAAAAAAGAAAAATCTCACCCTGGCTTACAAGATAGAAACACTGGCCATCACTGCAATCTAAGGCATGAGGCAAAATTCTAATATTTCCCACTTTGTTCTCCGATTGATAAATTTTGCTCCTCAGATTAGTTTTAGGGAAAGCCATACATCACTTTCAGATTTCAATTATAAAAAACGCAATAAGCAGATTTGTCTCTGAACTCACAAAAAATTAAAAAAAATAAATAAAAAGCTGGGGCTCTTGGATGTGGAGGCCAAGCTTTGAATTGACGATGATTTGCATTGCCAGAGGACAGCTGGGTCTCCTCCACTGCCTCAGACAGTCTCACGTTGAGGACATCACAGGCACCACAGCAGTCCCTGGCTAGCTGAATGCATATCTCTCAGAACAGCCCACCAATATCAGAAGATTGGCATGTTCCTAGTTATGGCTCAATTGGGTTCCAATGAATGCGCAATGTGGAATTCAACTCGGTGTACCAAAAGCTGGAATTGGTTTCAGGAAAATAACTGTAATTGTTCATATTCGCTCGCTATCTCTTGCTGGAATGTGGAGTGTTTCGCCTCAGATAGCCCATTTAGAGCTGGAGAGGCAGGCGTGCTCGGTTGTCACATTGGCATGGGCCCACCACATCTTCATCAATTACCTCGCAATGGCCCGGGACACATTGGAAAGGTTGAGGTGGAAGCTTTTTGGCAAAAGCTGGGTAGAGGAACTGATGTAGACTGACGCTTGGCGTAACTTGCCCTCACAGAAATGGCACAGAGGTAGTAGAGTGTCAACCCCATCAGACAGTGTAGGAAATCCCTATCAGGCCTGTTTAAGAAGTCTCAACGTCTTCCTGTCTGCATCTCAGCTGACAGAGAAATCACTCCGACACTCCGACTTGTGTATGACCTCTATTGTACCAGTCAAAATGACTCAGCACCTGTGTCTCGCCATTTCAGTCTCTCTCTTTTTCCTCCTTGTCTTTTCCTGTTTGTGGCAGTGCTGAAAGGGGATGGGGTCTTCATGCCTTGGGGTGCAGAATTATTCTCTGCGAAATGACGCTGTCACACTTATCAGTGTTTGCGGGCTCAGAAATGCAATATGTTTGGTGGGAGATGAAGGTTTGACTGCATCAGTTTAAATGTCAGCTGGGGTCGTGTGGGCCACAGGCAATGTAGATCTTTGGTAAATTCAGTGTTGTTGCAAATGTTTGCATGGGGACGTGCATGTGAGTGTGTGTACTTTGTGCGTGTGGGTGTGTGTGTATACATGAGTAGGTAGGTACGGAAGTCGGTGTTTTTATATTTTTCTCTGTCTTGTTATGAAGTGTTTTATTAAAGAAAACTAAAAAAACTGAGCATCTGTTTGTCTCTCTTTCTGGCAGTCGCTCTGTCTCCTTCAGTGCACATTTGATGAAAACACGGATAGAAAACAGAACTTTGTTTTAACTAGTTTGTCCTGAGCAGAAAATGACATTCTAACTTTTCCGCTCTTATTGTTCACCCGTGTCATAATCTTCCCGAACTGGTCTGAATGAAGATGAAAAACGATTAACACCATTTTTTTCTTACCTTTTAAAGTCAGGCATGCTTAGAAATCATTAGTTATTATTAACTTCACATAAAATCAATGAAGCAAACTGGAATTGCCAGTCTGGAATAGCAGTCTGCATGACCGCTGTGATATTTCTAATGCATGAAATTTACTTTCATTAAAAAAAAAAAAAAAATGTGACCCTGCCATTCCATTCCATTTGTAAATATCATCTATCAAAGTTGTGAGGTCAAGCGATAATTGATGAGGGAGTAATAAGCATTTTATTCTGTTATTAGAGACTATTTAAAGGAATAAAATGCAGAACAGGGCCAAATGATCTGGGCTCATAGGGGAGACATTTTACAACCAATCAGCTCACAGTCTGACGACCTTTGAGTATGATGTCATCGTTGCTATATGAATCAGCGCTTAATATCAACACAAGATCTCTTCCAAGCTCTTTTTCACTTTCTTCAGTGCCCTTTTGATGCAGCAGATTATGAATGTGGGTGTCATCCTTTGCCTAATATGGAATTACTGAGGCAGTAAAGTTACATTCATTTATGATAATTAAGGTCTGCAAGCATGCTTCTCATTCAAGTGTGATTGGGATTTATCGATACGCATACATGGATACAAAGGAAACCATGTACCTCAAAAATATTTGATAAATAGGGCGTCATTAATTAGTTCATAAAACTAATGGAGGAAACTTAGAAATGATCACAAAATGATTGATGAAAGAAGCCCATGGCGTCTATTTTCACTCTGAAACTAAATGTGACATTTGTCCAGGCTTGGCTGTATTAAGTCATTAGAGCCAGTGTAACAGTAGTGGGCAGTAGAAAAAGGTTACCTGTCGACTGTGGCCCTCTAACACTGCTTGTCCTCATGAGTGTGTTTGCCTGAGTGTGAGTGTATGTGTGTGTATGTGTGTGTGTGCGCAGTGCAAGAAGACAGTACAGAGAACAGGGCAACTGTGAACTGATGCAGAGAGACGAAGCGGAGTTCTCTCCCTGAAATATTCATCAGCGCAGGCCTGGGAATGACATCTCCCTAACTTTCACACTCATCCCTTCCCTAAAAAAGGGCAAAGGGGCAATGTAGCGGCCGTGTGTGCATTAAATATTGTGTTCCAACCCAGCAACTCTTTGCTCTGTCGTCAAAAACTTTTGTTATAATTGTCCTGACAGAGAAAAAGCAAGCGAAAGAGGGAAGAGACACTTTTGTAAGAGCGCGGCATCATCCAGTGCAAAGAGCGTATCAGCTTAGCTAAGCTCTGAGCTAACTTCTGTGGCTGAACAGCCCGGCTGGAAGGTGTGCAAGCAAAGTAGTTTACATCTTTTCTTTTAAAGTAAAAGGCTTTGATTGCTCTAGCTCTTAATAAACCATTTAATCTGACCTCAAAAGCACTTATAGCTTAACTTTGATCTAAGAGTTCCCTTTAAAAGCATTTCACATAGCTGATTGTTATTTAAAAAAAAGTTTTGAGAAGCTATCTATGAATTAATCAATAGCAACGAATCACTGAAGTAGTCTGTAATAATTAGGGCAACACAAGTAACCGAGTCATGTCCCAGAACAAATGATGGTCCATCCTGGCTGCCCTCTGTCCTGTCCTCGCTGTGCGGCCACGTCATCGCCCTCTAATGAAACTGTAAACTCCAAATGACAGACTCCTTCAATTACCACCCCGTGAAAGTCAGCTAATTCCAATTTTTATGCCTCTAGCCCTTAATTTAATGCATTGCCAGTTATCACTGCTTGTCTTGTGTTTTTCTTTTTGTTCTAATGAGTGGTGTGAAAGCTGGGGACAGTGCGATTATATTCTGTGAGCTTAATGAGCTTTTTTTTTTTAAATTTTATTTTTGGCGGCCTGCCTGCAGAACTGATCCCCCAACAGATCCCGTGGGAGGAGAGACTAGCGGGCCATGAGCCATTTGCCCCGGCTCAGCCTCGCTCGCGGGGGACTCCAAACACAGCTACTGTCGGCCACCGGAACTTCAGCAGTGGGACAGATGTGGAGCGGAGCGCCAGCGAGCAATAATTTCCACATAATGATCTGCGAAGAGAGGGAGGGAGGCAAAGAGAGAGAGACAAAGAGAAAGATAGAGACAAAGGGGAGGGGTATTGTCAGGGGAACGCGATAACAACAGCTCCACCATCCACTTCACTTCAAAAGGAATGATCGGGGAGCCACTGTGACACAGAACACAGCTCTCTGACAAATTATTGATACGCAGAGAAGACACTTAGAAACAATGCGCTGTTGTTACAACATTGCCCCACCTAGGGAGTTTAACTTTGGTCCAGGCATCTGAAACTTTGGCTCCAATAATAATATGCTTTGAAACTGTGCTGGGTAATTCCAGTCGAAGAATTGCTTTTAAAGATAAGGTAATGGGAGGGTAATGAGAAAGATGTAGGGAATGGGATCTCTGCTTCAGAATACCAGAATGTAGAAGCCCAGTAAAGTTTGGATGGTGGGAAGGGATTGGAAGATATTTCTAGATTTATTTAGCTTTAAAGTTGCACTGCACAACCTGATGTCTGATGTAAACTGCTCATGTTTACCAACCCTGCTGGCTCTGCGATTGCTTTAGACCAAAGGATACCAAATGGAGCTTGTAATCTTGGCTACAGCGGAACAGGACCCCAGGAAAACAGAGTTACAAGTGTACATATGTTTTCTCACAGATACACATGATTTCGTCTGTGGAATAAAATGTTAGTGCCTCAGACCAGAGTAGAGGAAGCAAAAGACTGATTTTTTGCTGTTTGCAGAGTTTGGACTGGGGCACTAATGGAGGTTTCCCTGTATCTCCTTACTATACAGTTCAAGGTCTGAGACAGTGAGACAGGTATTTAAATGACTTTGTTCAAGTAATTGCATTTGTAAAAAAAAATTTCCTCTATGATTTTGGGCTGTCTATCAGTATTTAGGACAGTTAAACCATCACAGCACAGCCCTGGATGTGCCCTGAAAATTGGGTTCTAATTGGGTTGGGTTTTCAAAATGTCGGTAACTTGCAGGCTCAAGGCAAGTTGGGCTGGCATTTTTGGATCTGCATGAAGGTCCAACAAAAAAGGCACTAGAGAACTGAAAGATCTACTGTTAGTGAGTCCCGCTCTCTCTGGACAGAGCATGCATTGCTCAATTTGTGTTTTGCTTTTAAGCTTTGATTCATCTCGTCCTTTGTGCTAAGCTTTCCCACCAGTATTCATACCATAGAAGCATAATTATGTAATGAGCATTTTGATTTCTGTGGTCCATACCCGACACCAGAATTATGCAATTAGAGCGTCTCAGATAGCGAGAGGGGATCCTCTTCAAGCTTAACTTCACAATTTAGGCTGAGAGCATGGGTGTATTTTTACATAAAAATCTTACCTAATGTAGATTTTACACTGTCTGTCCAAGAGAAAGTTTTCCTGAAGCATACAGTGGTCAATGTGAGGATCTGTTGATTGTTTATGTCTCAGCTGCTTGTCTCTCTGCATCGTGGATATATCTGTGGACAGCTCTGTGTTTCAGCATCTCTCTTTTGCCTTGGGCTTGTGTGTGCGCGCAGGACGGTACAAAGTGCTGGCAAGATTTCAACAAAACTTTTGTCTATCGAGTTGGGAAGGGCTCAATTCTCAATAAAACAGCATACTGTAAGGTGAGAGGAACCACTGACAACACTGAGGGTTTAGCAAGTTAAACAACTCCTGAAGTTGAGGGGTCAGATTTGGATGGGAGCTCAGTCTGAAATTGTTTTTAGAGAACAACTTGGCTTGCAGTTCGAAAATTGGTTGTTAAAGAAATTTGCCCAAAGATTTCAGTTGCCATGGTGCCGAAAGCCATACAATCTGCCCGAGCACCAAGCTCCTTCTGGGCACTTTGTGTCAACAACAGTTGCTATTTCAGTGGTATCACACTAAGACGGAGCATTTGCTTTTTTGAGTCTCAGTCTCTTCATCTGGTCGCTAGAGACAACATTTTATTTTGAAACATGCTAGTGTTGTTCTAGTCTAACGTACAGTAAACAATTATCTACAGCATTCATTTAGAAAGTTTGTAGGTTAAATGCTTGACAAGAGACTTCAGCAGTGCTACCACTTTATATTCATCTCTACAGCTATTCTGACTTTCTGGATGAGTGACAGGATGTTACGACCTCAAAAATGACCCGTGAACCAAGAGGCCAGACGGCATGGCAAGAGGAAAAGCAAAAACATTTCATTTAGTGACCTAAAAGAAAATATGATCAGAAAAAAGTAAACAAATGGTACAAAAGGAAAGAAAAACAATGGAAAGGAAACCCCCGGGCCAGCCCAGACAACGGGCCGCTGGACCTGCAGTGCTCTCCCTAAGCAAAACAGAAGTAAACCAATCAGAAAACAAGCTGCCAAAAGTAGACCACTGGTCCTTTCTTCCCAAACTAAAATAATGAAAGCAAAAAGTATCAATTCAACAAAAGTTCACATCTCAAACCATTAGGGTCACATCAAAGCTGCTGTCTGGGTTGGAGCAGAAAGAGCTGCAGAGCTCCAGGTTTGGATCAATCAGAGAGAGAGAGAGAGAGAGAGAGAGAGAGAGAGAGAGAGAGAGAGGTGAAGTGTGGTGACAGAAGAGGGACCAGCAAAGGGAGAGCGCATAACACAGGATATTGTCCCATGGATGTCCTTGTTTAATATACAAAAATGCAGGAAGGGAACAAAAAAAGGTACAATTCTTTCAGTTTTACATTGTTGTCAGTGAACTAGTCCAGTTCCATAGAAACATCCGCTTCTGACAGCAACTGAATCCAGTGGAAACATATTTTGTCGACGACCCAGAATGACAAAGACCTTGTTCAACAAATAGACAGTAAAATATTAAAAAATGGTGCCTTTATCAATGCTATGATACATGAATTCCCCACTTTCCCCCGCCTCAGCTTTATTCTCTTTGTTTTTCTTCTCTTGCATTCTCTTCTCTCATGTCCTCTCTTTTGCTCGTGGTCACTTCGTTTTCATCCTGTCCCCTTAGAGCCCTTCAAAGAATTATGTTTTGGGTTTATGATCAACCTCAATCAATGAAACTCCTTACCTTGAAGATCTAAATTTAGCAAATCGTATCCCTTAACATTTCTCACAACACAATCTTTGGAAGTCACATTAGTGTCAAAATGAGCGTGCAGCTCCGCTTGATAAATCAGAGCCATGGTAAATTATGTCCCTTTCATTTTAATGTCAATGACCACATTTACATGCACATCAAAAACGCAATTAGAATGCAATTAAGGCAAGAATGCAAGTAAGGTGGAACCTACATAAACACATATCCTGAATATATCAAGGTAATTATGCTTTTAGTTGGAAGGATAATTACAGTAGCTTGGAGAGCTCAAAGTTATGAATTTCTTGTGGCAGGACCTCTGCCTCAGTGGAAAATCTGAGTCTGCAGGTTTATAAACATGAGGCTGAGCTATTGCACCATCTCTACAGTGTAAGGTTTTTTGTGTGTGCTGTAACTGGACAGGGAGATGTCAGTCAAGCATGATCTGACCGTGCCACAAGGAGAAAACGGTCCGATCAGCGAAATGAATACTTCTATAAATTTTTGCTTTTTGAGGCCAACTTTACAGACATTTGAGAATTTGTAAATGTGAGAAACTTGCATAACTATTGGTAGGTAATTTTTTTTCCATTTGCACCCTGTAGAGATCAGAGAAAATGTTAAAAATGGAATGATCAACAGAATTATAGATTTGAGTGTAATATAACTGTAGGTTTCCAGTGTTTGATCCAATTTCAGCTGAAATTTGATACTTCTGACACTATTCATGCATTGTTGTTTAAATGAATGCATCTTAGCATGTAAGAGGCCCCCCCAACCTACATTGCATCTGTATCAGGAGCACTGCTTGTGGAGTTGGAAGAACAGTGCAGCAAGCCCGTGAAAAGTCTGATTTCTGCAGTGCTCAAATGTGTTAACATCATTTTTGATTGGGAAGGTCACAGCATGAGTCTCTAAAAGGGCATATGGGAACTCTGATGCTGTTTAAACTTTGTAGTCAGAGGTGACGGCAAGGTCTTATTAGTTGATGAATGTCTCTTGAGATGGTCAGTGATGACATTCACCTTTAGTCAGCCCTGCTGACTGTCTTATTTATAATTAATGTCTGATGTCTATGCAAATAATGTCATCAAGGAGCTGCAGTCTTTTTAAGACTACTTTGAAATCTTCAAGTGCTAAAGGTGCTACTTTTTAAATCTTAAACCTTTTCTGCTGCTTGCCAGGAAAAAAATGAAAACTATTCAAACAGGAAATGCAAAGTACATTTTAATCACCTCAGTATGAAAGCAGAAATGTGTGAAATGCTTGACATTCAAATTCCTTTTTGCAATTAACATGGCTTTTAGTTATAATAATTCATTTTCACTTGCAGTGTCAGTTTTCAGACCAAAACTTAATTTTAATGAAACTGACCAATATACAGACAGTCCTTGAATTAGTATATAACTATTGGTGATCAAACTTAATCGTATTCACTATTTCAGAATGCATAAATATATTTATACCTCTCGTTGGCAGTTCAGAGTTTGTCCAAAGTGGTGATGGGTCATTCACAAATGATGATTGCACAAATCATTTGGGTGAATAGTATGACTTGAATCACCGTCATGTAATGATTTGTTCCATCAGTTTAGCTCACAGTCATTTGCAGCCTTGTGATTCGGATCAATTATCTGTCTGACTCTTCTCTATGAAATGAACGATGTGCAGCCTACAGTACAAAAAATCACCATGGTATATTGTTTAACTTAAATAGGTGTGTGTCAGATGGCTTTCTGGCCACCCAATGTGTTTGAGTGTGTGAGTGCTGAATGAATCAAACCTGGCAAGATGTGAAGCACTTCATGAGTCAGTGAACAAATCATTTTAGATAAGTGAGTCAAATAATTTGAGTCTCCAAAAAGAGCCATAATTCCCATCACAACTCCAAAGGGTGTGGGTGAGCACATAAGAGCTCTCGATTTAATCAAATTTAACAACCTATAACAGGAACAGAGAGGATGGTAAATCAAGGCCCTCTATCTTTCTCTGCTAATATCGAGCATCATGTGAATCATACTTTAAGTTGACTATTATAGACCTAATACCAGCTAGTTAAATCCATGAAAGGCATAAATCAAGTAACATTTTTAGCAATGACATTTTTTTAAAGAATTTCTGCTGCATAGCCGTCTGACATCTGAGCTCCAGCTGTCATTTCGTCCTCACTTACATCACCAGGGTCCCTTAATCACTGCTGTGACATCCCTGAAATTGGGTTACATAATGTGGAAGATTGCACCTTGCTCTCGGTGTCAGGACTTGATTGATATTCATCAGGAAAGCCCATCACCTCCTTCTTCTGCCATCACCTACTGCCTCTTCTATTCCCTCTGTGGGCACAGACATCTGTTGCCTATTATCATGGCTGTTGGGGTGAGGGCCATGAATGCACAAAGCAAGGGTGACTTTGGCTGTAACAACAGCCTATCCATCCATTCCCCAAATGGAGGAACTTTGGTGATCACAAATCCAAACCATGCACTAGAACCAATCCGTTTTCTCTCAATCATTATGTGCGCTGTAGAGTCTAACCCTTCATCCTGAAGAGAATACGTGCTGATCTAATTGAATCTGCTGCAAATAGGAGGCATCCCCTCAGGGCACTCTCTGCCTGACACCTCTCTAAATGTGTATTGCTGCAAGACTGCAGAGGTATTGCATATAAAACATTGGTTTAACACTGCAGCTACTGCATATTTTCTACAGTGAGTGGAAAGAGAGAATGTAGGCTGTCAACCTTGTCAGGCACAGAGTATTCTATAGTAATCCCATGCCATTTCAATAGCCAATGAGGTATGGCGTGGTGACTGAAGGTGAATGTGCAGACAGGCCCAACAGCATGCAGACAGACCCATACATGCTTGCCATGTGAAATTATTACAGTCTTGACACATACAGTGCCAGTGGAATTTACTGTACGTTGAAGTCTTTCACTGGCTATTGAAGCTTTTTAGAAGTTATATATTTTTGACATGCATTGGAGAAGAGTCTGACCTATGTTGCATGTGCACAACTAATTTCAACTTTTGCACAACACCTGTTGATGTGCATTACTTGTGTATTGGAGCACTGGTGCATAGACCTGAAATTGTGGATGTTTAACCAATGGATTACTGCTTCAGTCCAGGAAAGGACCCGTCAGCCTGAAATTGCCTTTGACATGATAAGAAATGCTATGTAAGATCGTAGGTTTTGTGTAGGATGGGCTTACCAGCACCTCGCTTGCAACCCAAACTCTATATGTTTTCAAATGATCAATTTGTCTTTATGGAGCACGGCTGCCTGCCTGTACTCATCAGTTCCTTATATTGAAAAAAAGGTCAGGAAAACCAATCTTTAAAAACCTACAGGCAGTCTTTCAGTACCGCTTAAGGATCTCTTTAGTAAGGAGGATTATATGAAAAGTGCTGCTGAATGTTTGTGCTATCTGTTTCATGACATCATTACTGTGCTCTATCATTCATATTTTACTTTCTTTTTATGTTGTGTCTGGTTTTGATTCTGGCATCCACTAAAAGTATAGTGGAATTTTAATCCAAATTTTTTAACTGCACATTCTAAAGTTCGCTACTGCAGCATACATGGATTTAAAATTGCCACCCTACTAGGCATACTGTTGAAACATTTTCAGCTCCCCTTTCTTCATTTTGCTCTAATCAGCAACTTTGTGTTAGCTTTGTTCTTATCTTAAAAGAGCTAAGTATGTTGCATTGAAGGTACTGTATCTAAAGGCCCATTCAGTAGCTGTCCGGCTCCATTTGCACCAGCAGCTAGTGGAGATACAATACTGTGAACAAAGAAAACAAATAAATCAAAGAAGTGAGGAACAAACAAATCAAATGAGAAGGGACTTAATTTGAAGCTGCAATTAAAATAGTCTGCACTGAGAAAATAATTACAAAACCATGTTAACTAAAGTCTTCACCAGAAAGATTTGTAGTAACAGAGATAAAGGAGGGAGAAAACAGGCAAGAAGACTGAGTGTTGCCATGGTGACGCTTGGCAGTCAACAGAGAGCTTGTGTGTGCCGTTTTCCTCCTTTGAAAGCTGATTGAGTTGACCGGCTAGCAGAGCAAAATGCTATGGACAGCCTATCCATTCTCCTGATTACTACTCCACTTTGCTCCATTTTTCATTTATCATAGTTTGTTTTAATCAGTAGTGCCACCATCTCCATCCTTGTGTGCGCAACAGAGAGTGCTGTCAAAGAACGCACAGTGTTTTTTTAAAGGCTTCTCAGAATGTTCCTGTGATGAAACATCAATATAATAGTTCATATTTCCATGCAGACTTCAATCAGTTTTGGCACCAGTTTTATTGCCAGGCTGCACTGGCGGAGGTGATTCCACAGGGGAAGACTTTAAGGGAAATTTTGAAAACGTCTTCAGCTCCAAACACCCATTTTAAAGCTCTGCAATAACCTATAAACATGATGCTTCTTGATACAAACCCTGTGTCCTCATGGAGTTTGACAGGATCAAGCAGTTTTTCTACCCAGTGTGTCTTCATTTCAATGAGCCAAGACTATTGGCAACAGACAGAACCGGAACCAATTCAACAAGGCTGTGTTTACCACATACCTAATTAACAGCTGACATGGTTGGTGGCAGAAGCTAATCCAAAGTTAAGGTATTACTTTCAGCCTTTATGAAGTATGTAAATTAAAACCTAATGACATGCCATGGTGTATTTAATGGAATTTGAAATGGTAAATGGATGGGTACCATATATAATGGCTGTGGTTGTGGCTGTGAGTTGTGTCAGTGCAGGTCCTTCATGATCATTTAACATCCACAAGCAGAGAGTGCCTTGGCAATTTGTTCTGAAAATATACACAATTTACCTGTTAAAATGGACACCTAGAAATAAATAGAAATTACAAATAAATCTGCCCCCTTCATAAATTGTTGCCCATTAATTCACTTTTTTTTGTTTTAATAAATCTATGTTGTTTAATATGTTCCCTTTTTCTTTGATTCTTTCTTTGATCTATATTAAATCTCGGTCCCCTCTTCACAGGCCTCTCATTTCATACATGAAAAGAAGTTAATAAAATTTACACTTATTTGTTCTTTTAATCTCTCGAGAGACACACTTTGCTAACAGAGCTTTGCCTTGAGAAATACTTCAAAGCCACCATGTTATTCTAAAAATGCAAATGCAAAGGTCGCTTATTACTTCTTAATTAATCCTATAGCTATATATTTGTATGGTTTTTGTTAAATTTATTAGAATTACACTGTTGTGGCAAAGATATTGAATGAAAATGACTTAGCATAATAATGTTTGTAAAATGGCTTTAATATTTGACAGGTAACACAGAATGATATAAAAACTACGTATGAAAAAGAGAGTCTACAAATGCACAGTATCTCTGTCCAGAGAGTGAGCTCTACTCATTGATCTCCACGTCTCAGAGTATAAACCACATTCCCAGTTCTCAGGGGAAAAAAAAAATCCAGGTTCATCAGTCTGAGAAGGATAGAAATCCAAATTGAGCTTGCAGTTACAACATTAAAGCACTACTAAAAGACCTATATGTAATCTTCATCTTTCTTGCTGTACTGGAATGATTTAAGCTGCAAGATAAGATCCAGCAGAAGTATTTTCTAAATCCAAACTTAACTAAAATGAACCACACAGAGCAGAGCTCACATGCACAGCAGGGGAGAGCAGTGCAGGGTCACAGCCAGGCCAGACACAGCAGTTTACTGCTTGGCGAGCAAACAAACAGCTTCTCATTTCAAGTTCAAATACAAGTTCAATTTTATCGTTCATCTATATGCTTATATACAGCTCAATGAAATGCAGTGCCTTTGGGGGCAAGATGCAGGAAACGGCACGTGCAGTTCAACCACAGAAAAATAAAGAAGTCATGACTCATGACAATGCAATAGGTTCCCGAGTGGGCTGGCGTGAAAAGCAAGTTGCCATTTGCATAAAAAACAACATAAATAAGACATAATAAATAAAAGAGGCAGACTATTCAGAAGGTGAAGCCCTCTTTGCTAGAGTGGTGGTGTTGAGGGACCAGGTCTGATCATCAGTGATGTGCACTCCAAGAAACTTGGCGCTCCTGACTCTCTCCTCGTGCAGTGGGGAGTCGTCAGCCTGCACCCTCCTGAAGCCCACTGACGTTCAGAGTCAGGTTGTTGTTTTTACACCAGCCCACTGACTGCTTCACCTTCTCCCTTCATGCTGTTTCATTATTGCTGGTGATGAAGCCCACTTCTGTTGTGCCATCAGTGAACTTACTGACATTTCAGGAACTGGATTTGGCAGAACAGTCGTGTGTTAGCGGAGTGAACAGCAGCAGGCTAAGCATGCAGCCCTGGTGCTTAACATGATGGAGCTGCCAATATGCACTATGGTCTCTCTGTGAGGATGTCTAAGATCTAGTTACAGAGGGAGGTGTTGAGACCCAGCAGGACAGTTCACCTACCAGCTTCTGAGGCATGACTGTAGTTAAAAGGATAGATTTGGTATTTTTCAACCCAGGCTGTATTAAAATATTAATACGCATCATTTATACAGTAACTGTACATAGCACAAACTCACCACTGGCTTTAGTGATGGATAATTTACCATTCTGCTGCAGCTTCTTGCCAGCCTTCAGGACAATCCCACAGGGCATTCATTTCCAGCCTCAAAAACATTATAAATGTCCTTTTTTGAAAGCAGGAAACTTGGAGCACAGTCCAATGTGTCTTGAAATTTTCCACCCGAAAATGACTGCAAACTGTCCTTGGCGGGGGTCTTGCCTCACAACATTAATAGGTGGTGGGTGGCCTTGAAGGGAAAGCTGACACATCAACCTTCTGAAACTAGCAGTGGTCCTGCTAGTCCTTCAACGCTTTGTCGCACTCATAAGCGGAAAAGATGTGTTAGTGAGATCAGACAACTGCACCGTGGTGAACTGGATAAACACACAGGGTGGGGTACAATCTGCGCCTCAGCTGAAGGTAACAAAGAGCCTGTCACTCTTGGTGAAGAAGAACCTCCACTTTCTCTAAATCCTGTGTATTCAGGTCTGGACAACACGAAGGCTGACATCATGTCAAGAGGCGGTCCTATTGTGTTCCTTAAATTAAAGAACACCAACACCCAATGGCCTGAATAAAATCAATTAATAATTTCGATTCATTAGAATTCAGTTACAGTAGATTCAATTAGATTCAATTTAAACTTACATATGTACCATAGACCATTAATTAAAACAAGCCAGTATAACTCAGGGTTGTTGTTACAAAAAAATGTTGCCTGTAGATTCACAAATTCTCACAGAGTTTGCTTCTGGAACTGCCAGGAACAATTTACTCATGCGTCTGTAACACCCACTCCTTGTCTAGAGGAATCATCCACTTTCCATTGCCTTCTAATACTGTGGGACAGATCAACCAATCTCATAGCAAGGGTGTCATGAAATTTTTGAGAACAGAAAAATAAATCATGATATTTTGCTGCAGCCTTTTCTCCATCCTCCTCGCTGCAAAGTAATCTACTGACCCTGCTGAACGTCTACCTGATTGTTCCCGGGTTTGCAAATCCTGATCACTTAACCACATCCTACACATTTTGTCTTAGAGGTTAAAGGAGCACACAGAGTGGACAGTTCCTCATTGCATCACAGTATGAGATCATGCTGAGCTGTCTGCTCCCATTATTCCTAGTTTTCTGGGGCAAGCATGAATGCACGTTTTTGGACGGTTTGCTCGAATGACAGGCCACAGAATGGAATATGAGCTGAAACCACAATGATGCCACCAATTATTGAGCATAATAAGAAACTAGAAACTATTGTCACATATTTCATGCTGCAGAGGAGCCATTTAGTCTAAATCCAACTGTTACAGTACAAAAAATGTGCAAACAATTTGCCATTCAAATACTTACTATATCTACAGTGGTTGCTGTTTGACAGAAAAGCAGCAGTGAGGTTCAGGGTATGTGCAGTATTCCCATTTTTATATCCAATAATATATCTATCTATCATCCCATTTACCATTGACACATATTTATTATGTGATATTATAGTATTACCACCACCAGCACTAAACCTCCTCAACCACTACAACACTGCACAAAAAGGATTCTTTGCCATTGCTCTTTCTTACTTATTGATTCTGTATGAGTCTCTGCTAATCATAGATGGGATATAGGTGTATTTAATTCACACACAATCTGAAACATCTGCTTGCTGTAACACAGGTGGTCCTTCTAGTGTAGCCACTTTAGTAAGACTTATGCCTGTTCAGACAGGATTAGTTTTACAGGGGAACGTCAGGTAATTTCGTGTATCACAGATGTCCTCAGTGATTTTAATCCTGTATGAATTGCCCATGTTGGTGTTTTTACAGACAACTTCGGTGATAATTATAAAGCAAATTACCTACTGTTTTTCATCAAACTCAGAGGTCCGCTGATAGATCCGGTCAGAATGGAAACTTATGTATGGAATTTAAGAAATGGGTGTTTTCCTATAAGTTTGTCCGCTATTGAATACCGTAGTCTCTATTTGATTGATTTCTCATTATTTTGAGTTCTGCTGGAGCTCAAGAACGTGTTTTTCAGTGAAACATATGTACACACCACTGTGTACTGCTCCCACACTCTGCTGGTATTTCAATTTTTGAACAGTTTCTGGCTGATTTATCTGGCACGGGGAGCCTAACAACACCTAACAGGCTATAAGCCTCTCCCTGTTGGCAGTCTATCTTCAGACCTAAAAAAAAAGAGAGAGAAGGGGGGCGGATCACAAGCTGCTGAAATGTGCGACTTCACTGACAGCTTCAGGTAGCCACACCCATCTCTGTAATATCAGAGATAAATTACAAAGATTCTAATCCCGTCCAAGTGGGTTCATGAAAATACAGACATCCCATGTCATTAATTAAAACTCAAACATTGTTTGGAAAGCTAATCCTGTCCGAATAGGGCTCAAGTCACTCCTTTATGGCTTGTTTTAATCTTTTAATCCCATCAAAATGTTGTTTTTTGTCTGCAGTGCTTTTGAGAAATAACAAATGCTGATCACCAGCTGCTGGAACAGCTACACTTTATTGGCTAGTAGCCTAATGTAAGAAAAGGAAAGAGATTACTGCAGAGATGTTAACAAGTCCTGATTCTGTGCAGTCCCATGAGACATTTGAAATGTTGAAATATAGACATAATTCATTGCAGTTTGCTGTGAATTTGATCCTACCTCTGGTTAATCAGCTGCTTTAATCTCTTCAGATGATAATACAGTTACATTAAGCTACTTCTGCTTGTTAATGTCAGCTACTGAACTTTTAGCAGCTAATAACACTATATACATGAAAAAAGCACTGCATATTCAACTGTGGCTGATTATAAAATGCTACAGTATGTGTTGTCTTATGGTTTAGTTAGATACCACAACACATAAATGCATTGCAGCAGTCCATGAAAACTGATGGCAATGAAGAACTCTGAGGTAAGTTCTTGTCTTCATGAGTCCATATCACATCCAACAATGCCAAGCTGAACAATCTTCTCAAGTTGTCATGTGTTCAATCAATTAAGACAAAGAGCTGTTTATTTTTTTTCCATCTGTTTCAAACAGCTCTCTATATGGACTGTTGTCCTGTTTGGATATTAATCCTCCCATTCATTCGTGTTGGGCCAAGTCACAGTGAATCCTTGGTTGGAAAGTAAACCTCCTGGGATCTTTATCCATCCTCTGTTCTCAAGTTGTTTTGTTTGGAAATGCAATTTAGCCATTACATCAAACATGTCAAGGACTTAATTATGCATTTGGAGAAACAACCCATGTGAACAGTGGCAATTTTGGCATGGAAATTTTGTTGGCGCCCTGATGAATTCCAGCATTGCATGAGACTGAACACACACACACACACACACACACACACACACACACACACACACACATACACACACACACACATATACATTCAAACA
>OMKZ01009119.1:7871-17973 GCA_900302535.1 Neoniphon sammara | reverse complement strand
ACACACGCCTCAGCAGCTGACATTTGATGTTTGAGAATCCACCCACATACACAACCACACAAAGAGTGAGAGATGAATGTCATGTTGCTGAGACTGGTATGTCAGTAGTGGTATCTGAAGTGATCACAAACTCCACACCTAAAACCACACAAACAACACAGACCAGCACAGACCTCACACCACCATGACCATTACCAAACAAACACCAAATTTCCAGCGCACTCTTCATGTTCAGTCTAAAAAAACAAAAAAACAAAAAAGCAAATCAACCCATGCAAGGGAGTGGTGAATCTTATGTTCGGGAAAGATAATTTTTGGTGCCAGTCAGTATACAGATGGAGCTCAACACACAACAAAAATGGAGAATAAAAAGATGAAAAGGGGAGAAGGAAAAAGAACTGGATTAAAGGGCCATAAAAGGAGGATGCAGCCAAGTGTGGCTAACTTACCAAGTTCAAATGAACTCTCAGCTGCTGGCACGGGGCCCAGAGGATCATAATGATGATGATGGTGATGATGAGGCAGCAGCACCAGCACACTGGCCCCTTTTAGGACATCCTTAGCTGCTTTTATCAATCCTAGATGTACTTTATCAGGTGTAAATTGACTTAGGTTATGTTTTTCTGCATTTGTGCCAGATTTAGAGATGTATCTGGTTTAGCTTAGATGGAAATGTAGATGGAAATGATCAGATTTAGATGGACTTGGGCTAGTATTCACTGTAATTTGTCTGCAATGGAGGACAGTATCAGCATCACAAGAGCAAAGTACCCAATTGCAGGTAAATACACAAAGCAGTAACAATGTTTCACTTGTGTAAATATGTAATTTTCCAATTTAAAATGTTAAGTTTTTCCACCTGATTTATCCTGAAGTATCAGGATAAATTTGCTGATTTTTTTCCTTAGGAAAAAAAAATCCTCTGTTGTTTAATTGATTCACCCTTTTTTCTCTATTGAATACATGTAGTCCTTGTATTGTGTGTCTTTTTAACTAAAGAAAGAGAGAATAATTCTGCCACAAAGTGAGACCAGACAATCCTGGTGTACAGATTATTAACAGGAAATCTCTGGATATACTGGGGGTATAGATGCAACAATTTGTGTTTGATACTTTTTGGCAATAGAATTTTTATTTTTATTTTTTTTCCAAAGCCAAAAATCTTCAGCAGTTTGAAAAGGAACTGATAATCTATTGTTAAAGAAGAGTTTATATAAGTGTAGGCTGTAATCCAATAGGCTAATTACATTTCCTCAAGTCACTGGATGCACACAGGTGTTTTCAGTCATGTTGGCTGATTAGACCTCTCTGTTTATGTGCAGACTCTGCTTGACTGACATCTCACTGGCTCTCCTATGGTGCCTGTTAGGGCAGGACATCGTACCTCTTCTTTACCACAGCATATTGAATTGACCCTGGTCAACGCTGACTTCATCTTGGAGCGATGCTGCATTTGATTGATCTCAGAAGTCAGAATAAACGATACCCCACTCCCACACAAATATTCAATAGAAAGTCTGTTGAAATTGGAATTCCTAGTTGGAAGCTCAGAGATGATCGATGCAGCCACATTATCTCATATCAGCATATGTGGCACACACAGTAAACTGGGAGCTGAATTCTTTTTTGATTAATTTTATAATTTATAAAACCTTACTTTGGTAGATATGTAATTTATGTGTTGTGAAAATATACTGTAGCAACTTTGCATCAGGATTTATACATATAGTTAACATTACTAGATGAGCTAGATGAGAAGCAGGCATCCAGGACACACTGGTGTGGAGTCAGAAATACTCAGAACTTTGACTTCTGAGCACAGCTGAATGCAGCACAAGCATCAGCGTCATCAACCTGGGTGGAGTTGTAATCAGCTAACTGGAAACACCTGTGTGGCTGGGAGAGATTAAAAAAATAAAATAAAATAAAATGCTCCAAGCAACTGCTGCTGCTTCTTCTGTCTAGCCTATGTAAAATGCATCACTTCCTGTGTGTAAAGGACTTTCCCCAGGAAACTGACATGGCTATTTAGAGAAGTAAATGTAAAAACTGTTTATAGGTATAGTCATTTGGAAATAGAGAGCAGCAAAAATGGATATTTATTTATATGAAAATGTTTTACATGATTACTTGAACAAGTCAATCTATTTCAATCTGTATATATAGTATATATAGGCTTTGGATCCGCCCTCCACATCTCACATCCTCTTCTCTGGAAACCTTTTACATTGTGGAAGATTTTTTTTTTTTTTTTGCTACATTAGGATTCCTACAACTGAATCTGTCAGATAAATCAGAGTTGACTAAATGTATAAGCTATGATCGATGGATGCAGGCCGGGCAAGTCTTGCTATTAGTCTTAGCGTTTCATTTTCAGCACTTTCTGTTTGAGGCATTAGCCAAATCTGCGACCAATGAATTCACATTAGTGGCATGCTCAGTGTGCTTAATACACACACAGTTGATTCAACTGCATTTAGCTAATTAAACAAATTTTTCATAACTATGGAGCACTTTGAACTCACAGCTCTTTGCAGTATAGACAAAATGCAATCTTTTATGAGAATGCTGTATCCTTCTGGATATATCAAAAAGCAATTATGTTTTAATTACATTTTGCTTAATGCGAAACATTTGGTTTCATGTGGCTGGCAGTTTGAGTCATAAATCAGGTTTGGAACGAATTCTGATGCAACACCAAGGCCAAGTTGGTGTTACAAAAAGCATTTTAACATCAGACAGGAGCTTGGGTTTTGTAATATCAGAGAAAAGAGATGCTGTGCCCAAGGGAATATACCTAAACAACCACTTTCGCAGTTGGTGGAGAATAAATTTACAATGCCATAACAATGTAGTTTAAGCGTTTTAGAGAATATAGACCTTTTAAAAAAGGGAACAGACCTCCTTCGGCTATATTACAAAATGATAAAAGCTCCCACTGTTGTATGTCTCAATCTCCGCAGAGAGGTGTTTTTCTCTTGGAGACATTCTTTGACAGGGTATGACAGGTGGGGTTTTCCTTGCAGATTGGTAAAGACAGGGACGATTGGAGCTGCCACAGCTACAGTGATAGGGAAAGGGAATCGATGGGGAGATGTTATTGGACACTGAAGATAAACAGCTCACATGGATCAGAGTCACTCAAGTATCTGTACGGAGTGAATGTTGTTAGGCATCCTGAGCTCCTTTTGCTCTCAAAAGCCTCAAGAGCATGTCAGTGTGCTGCAGGGTGCATTGTGAAAAATCACGTTCCACATCCGAAACCAACTTGGAATTGTGGCTGGGCACTCCTGTACCAAATCTGTAAATATACTATGCGAACTGTGCCATTCAATTCTTACCTGCCACCTACTAATTCCCTCATTACTGCTGTTTTTACAAGTACCAGTATGACTTTTCCGGTTGTTTACAGCTATTTCGCACTTTTTCCTAAGAAACAGCTTTTCTAGTTTCTTCTTGTTCTTTTGGTTTGTCAAGGGCTGGACATTTGCTGACTGTTTGACTTGATTTTGTGATACTCAAAGACAAGCTGTTGAGAACAATCTCTGCGGGAAACAACAGTTGTTATGGTCCTCCCCCTCAAGAGGCGGCTGTTACTACAAAGATAATCTGGGGACTGAATTAAAATGGTGATTTGAGGGGGCACTCACAATCCAATTATATATTGTGTATTGGTCTAAGTACATTTGAAGGTATGTCCTGTTAAATGTGTGACCAAACTGGTTTGATTTACATATTTAATAAATGTTTTGTATTGTATCATCCGTTCATCCTGATAAATCTTAGGCAGTGTGTTAAATCCTCTGGAGACTGAAATGGCTAATGACATGTATGGAAAGCTGTTGATTATCGTGCAAATGGATTCACTGTTTACATGCAAATATGCAAATTGAGAAACCGGCTTGTGTGTGAATGTTTCTATTCATGCGAGCTCATGAATAAATCTTCATGGTTAAACGTTGTTTTCACCAGACACACTTTCTCAGAAGAGCAGGACTTACACAGGAAAGTAAAAATTCTCAACTCATAACTAAATGTTGTAGCTGTCATTACCGGTTCTAACTGCGTCTACAATTTGAGTAAGAACACAAACATAATTATAAAAACTACTTATTATTATAATCATTAATATTATCATTATATTTTACTTCAACTTATTTTACAGTGAGTTTATTTATGGTAAGCTTAAAGATATTAATTATGAATCTAATCCTTTTTAGATTTCCCTCATTATTTCACTTTGTATAATAGCATTGAGATAATGGGAAATAAATAATTTCCAGAGAAAGGCCAGTCGAACAACAAATGCAACACTCTATGCATTTTTAATGTAGTAATGGAAAAATAACTATTTTTGCCGTTTACGTTTGGATGTTGTTCAGTGTGTACTAGACCTTAGATGTCCCTTTTTCTGCTGAGAGAGACGAACAGGCTCTCTTTGAGTGTGTATTGTTCATGTATTGATTATGTTTTTATTATCTCCAGGAAATTATCGCCAGGAAATTGTTTTTGGTCATGTGTGTCTGTGTGTCTGTCCATGGCTAATCTTGCAGACCACTGGGCCTATCAGCCTACATTTTTTTTTGTGTACAGTTATGATTGCATGATGAAGAATCTGTTTTGATTTCAGGGATTCAACAACTTTGAAAAACTTTTGTTCTCGCTACTTCCACTCCCTGCACTCCACTGAGTGCACTCCTCTAGCTGTATCTGTTTAATTTTTATTTACTGTTCACCCAACAAACAACAATAAAAAGTTATCTTAATGTTATTCACAGAGACAGGTGCAGTACTGCCATGGTGAACCATTGCTCAGGAATGCGTGACGCTTCACAGTCCACTTATGCATTCACATGTATGTTTAAAGCAACATACGATTGAGCGCTCTGAACATAAGGGGCCACAGCTTGTTGCCTTAAGCACAGAATCAAGAATAAAGAGGCAAGGTTGGATCCTCTGCGAACTTTTGTTGTTGTTGTTGTTGTTGTAGTGTATTGAGAAGTGAAGCGCTTCATGGCATATCATTTGCGAATTTTGCAAAGAGACAGAGAAACATAAAAAAGTAAAGACATGTATCATCATACTCCAAATGAGGGACAACTCAGTGAGCTTTGCTCATATGCAAGCAGAAAGGTCCTGTCATTTCCATTCAGATTTATGTTTTTTTTTTTTCCGAGAAACATGTGGACGAAGGTTCTTGAATGAGGATGAGGAGTGGGAGGAAAAGCCCGAGGCTGCTTTGTGGTGTGGATGCTGATGTAGTAATGTGCTAATGAGATCTACGCTGTCTCCTTTCCCTGGCCTGGTCCATATGAGTGGACATCTGCCCCGCCGTGGGGACAGTGACAGATAGACTGCTGTCACAACACACCACAAAGAAACTGGTCAGTGTGTGTGTATGAAAAATTTAAGACAGAGGGAAAAGTGAAAAGAGTAAATAAAAGAAACCTATTGCCTGCAGTATACTGTAACCAACATTCACATTGGCCCCATTCATATTAGCATCTTGGGTCTTGACAGCAGAAGATGTTAACTGGAGTTGATCATGTTTGGTGTCTGTCCACACATTTGGAATATTGAAAATGCATATGGTGTATAGAGGAGAAACAGGATTCACTTCTGTATTTTCACTGTGCATCAACTACCGGTTGACAAGTCACGTTCACACACACACACACACAGGCTCATTTGCATCATAACTTGAGTCAGCTTCACTTGTCACAGCTAGTTGTTGTCTTTAAGAACAGTACTGAGTGTGAACTTGACTGGATTAAGGACTAAAATGAGGAGTCATGACTGTATTTAGCGCTAATGTGAACAGTACTATTGACCTGCAAGGCTAGTTGTGAATTTTAATTACTGAGCATGATTGTGTAGAATTGGTAGTGTACAAATCCAAATATAATCCAACAAATTTGGGACTCTAATCCCAGTTTGATACTCATAATTCACCTTGGATCCATACTGAAGCTGGTATTGGTATAGCTGCTACTGCTGGCAGAATTCACAGGCCGGTTATAGAACTGATGCCACGTGGAATTGAGTCATTCTGTCTCCACACACACACACACACACCAACACACACCTTCCTGTCTCATTTGTAGAGGACACACTGACTCCCCCCCATAGTGTCAGCATAGTCTTAAATTGTGGAGAACTTGGACAGTTAGAATGGAGGACTTTATGTGAAGGTTATGGCATTGGGTAAGTGCATGTATGTGTGTGGGCCCATGAGACAGTTTATGTGTGTGTGTGTGTCTGTGTGCGTGCTTTGTGTCTGCATGATTACATTTGTCTGTTTCTGTAGGGGAATGTCTCTGCATCAATGTGCTTCTGTAATTTCAACCAGAGATAAATCAAAACATCGGCAGCGCTCTGTCCTTCTAGCAGAATGACCACTGCCACACTCGTGAGATTAATATTCAAGCGATGTGGCTGTCTGCCCACCGTTATTCATCAGGAAACTATAGCTGCACCACAAGGCCTTCCCAAGCGCTTCCCAGAGCGTACCAATTATTTTGTTGAACTTCTGTCTCTCCACAACAATCCATCAAATGAGCCACAGACTCTTATAGACAAATATTACTGCTGACTTCATGCAATAAATATTTTGAATTGTCCCTGGCCCTGTCAAGCTCCACTTGGCCCGACTGTGGGAATCTGGCTCAGGAGTATGTGAGAGGACACTTAAGGAAACGTGCACCCAAGGTTTAATGTGGTAAAAGTAAATATCTTTGACGCACATTCCCAGATTTTCAGAGGGAATGAACAAAACCTTCTGCTAAGTTTACTTAATTGGTATTGCATTAATAGAATCCATATAGGAAAATATTGTAATGAATATTCATAATGGGTGAACAGGCCTGAGTGTAAGTTAAGAAAGTGAGCATATGCACCAGGTTCATACATCATGAATATCAAATATCTTTGACAGGAATATTAGTCTTAAAGGACCAAGCTGGTGCTTTTGCACGTTTTAGGCCATTAACTACACTGCAAGCATACCTTACATTACTATCGATCATTTTCCAAAGAATACCATATTTTATAGATGTTTGGAGGGTTTTTTTGAAGTCTGAAGTTAAGATGGTAAGCCTAACTTAAAATTTATATTGGTCCAGCTAGTTTTTGTGCCCAGGTGCAGAAATCAGACCTTTACATTTAGCGTGTAAAGCAATCTCGAACAAAAAGAACTCGTATCTGTCCATCACCAATATCAAATGCGTAGGTGTGTACAGAACATGCTTTGGTAGCTTTGAGGTCAAGGCTAACTTAACCCAATTTACTCCCACTCATGCTGAAAATGTGAAAAACTGCTGCATGAAACTTGAAAGTTGATACACAGGCAGCCTGGTTTCACTTCACGAAACAGTGTCCGGGCATTTTGGGGTTTAAATTGTTTGGAAAAGGGGCAGCAGCATCGGGTATTTCCAAAAAAATATGTGGCGGGTGTCACAGTTAGCAGGCAGGTGGACCCAAATAAGACTCAAGACACAGGCAAGCAGAACACAAGAACCAAAAAAAAACAAAAAACAAGGCTACAACACTGGGGAACACAGACAGACAACAAAGAACAATGGGAAGTGAGAGGTATAAATACACAGAGAACTAATTACATGAACGAGACACACCTGGAGTGGGGGAGGCACTGGAGAAGGAGGGAGAGACTAGGATTGGGCAATAAGGGAGACAATGAGGGTGTGGCAGGCAACAACACAGGGCAGGTGTGCAGGTCTACAAGAACACAAGAAAACCAAACACAAAAACTGCAAGGACGACAGAAATAAGAGTCCATAAAACTCAACACAAGAGGCACAAAAAAAAATCACAAAAAGTCCACAAACAAGAGTCCAAAAAGTAAGAGTCCAAAGAACAGAACCATGACAGCAGGTGATTGGATCAAACAACTGTCTGTCATTAGCTAACTGACTAATCAGATAAATGAACCATATGACATCGTATGAGAGAGCCAACTCTAAACAAACAGCAGCAACTGTGCTGGTGAGCGAGCCATCAGTAAGCATGAGCTCGTTAGCATGTTGAAACACAATTCTTGCTGTTTTTGTGAGGAAAATCTCCACTGATGTCCTGTTGTGTCTGTTTCCTATTCAGTGCACTGTAGCTTCTTGCATCGTCATCACCTGTAGTTGCTGAAAGGACACTAAATGGTCCGCCTGTCTTGTGGCTTCCAATTCTACACTTTTACATTAATACCAAAAGTATTCCGCGTTCAAAGTTAGTCGGCTCTTTTGTTATTAACTCCTAAGTGCTCTGTGAGTGGCTTAGCTGGAGCTCGCTGGAGAATAGCGAGTGCTCCCTCTGGTCTGAGCTTACGTTGTAAGGAATGTGTTTCTTTGTTCTGTGCTGCAACTTTCAGCTGGCTGCTGACCTCCGCTATACTTGGGTTTTGTGTTCAAAGCTGTCACAACCACTCACAACAAAACCGAAGGGAGTGAATGAGCAGAATTTGAAAGGACCTAGAAGAAATACCATAGTTTCTTTAAAGTGCGCAAGCTTGTATTTAAGGTCATTTTAGCAAAAGTACGTGCCAGCCAAGTATGAAAGCACCTATGGGTAGCAACTTGCAAGTTTCATAGAGTTTTTTGTACATATTGTAAGTGTGAGTGAATTGAGGTAAGTTAACCTTGACTTCTAAGATACCAAAACTGTATAAAATTATGTAACCTATCTTTGGACAAATGGGACAAATGGGATCACGACTGTCGATGAGATTCAGATTAAGGCTGGCATGGTCCTTGAAACACAGGGGCAACTTGCAAGTCATGACCATTGCAACCCAGTGAGATTTGAGCATTGTATTTGGTGCCAATGATAAAAAAAAAGTGCATGTGGTCTGCTACTTTGATTTTAACCAGATGGTCAACAAGCTGTCACTCCAAAAAAAATCCTAAAATAAGCAACAGTCCATCACACATGCAGTATCTCCCATTAGAGGTCCTCCAAAACATTGTGCTTTATTTACAGCTTCAGCAGATCGCCCCCACTGCCACCACTGCGCCTCGCCGCAGATAAATTGATGCTTTTGAAAGAGAACACCTTCATTTAATTACCGGCTGTACTGATATGTAACTATATCAACTTGTTGATACACAGACGAGAAGCACATTTTTCAAAACCTCTGACTATATGCTCACTCGAGGCGCAGCGCACAAAGCTAACCACAGAGAAGAGACATTTTAAATATATTTGGAGAGACAGTCGGGGAGAAGAGAGCGATAGAAAGAAATAGAGAAATATTGGAATTCTGCTGGCTCCTTGAGTCACGTCTGGTATTCAGAGAGAGAGAACCTCTGCAGCACAGGCCATAAAACTTTCATAGCTCTGTCGGGATGCTGTGTTTCTCCTGGATTATTTATCAAATAGCAAGAAGTTGTTTATCACACCGTTAATACTGCTCTGCTCAGGTAGGAGCCCAGCGACTCCACATATATTAGGCTTCATAATAAATATTAATTTGTTTTCCAGCAGAATGAAGGGCGAGAAATAGACATGTTACATTCATTTGACCTAAGTGTGAAATAAGGTGAGTGCCATGCAGCGCGGTACAGCGCCTTTCCTCTGGTGTCACCCATGTGCCATATGTGCCATAAATGATTTAATGAGGTTATTATGAGAGGTGGATATGGCGCTTTGGTGTTTTGATTCATTCATGTTGAAAGAAAACAGAATTATATTTGCAAAGATACAAAAGAATAAAAGACACCAAGCAAAACCGGCACAATGTTGTCAGAACAATAAAGACAGAAGATCAGTGGCCGAGGCAGCCTGTTATCATCTCGTGAGTTAATGATAGGCCTTTGCTAATTGACCCCATTAACCTTTGGGGGCATTATTTTGGCATCAGACCAAGTCATTATCGCGTCCTAATTAACCCCATTATAATCCATACACAGGTCACTGATGTAGCCGCATGATTAAGGGAGAATAAGGTGTCAGCAAGCCAGAACCTGCAGTGCTGTAATGCCAGCGGCCAGTCGGGGGTGTTTGTGGGAGACTCCGCATGCCACAGGAGTAAATCATCACTAATGGGAAGGAAAATAATGTGACTATTCATGCATTTTTGATAACAGGTTATCCATTT
>OMKZ01009105.1:1479-11968 GCA_900302535.1 Neoniphon sammara | reverse complement strand
CAAATCTTCCCAACCTCCTCCCCTTGCCTCCCGTCTCTCAGCACATCCCCTTCCCCCACATCCTATGCTTGCCCTCCGCAGTTTCTTCCTCATCTGTCTCCCCCGTCCGAGCAGCCTCATTTGCATTTACTTGCATCTCGTACCTAAATGTGACCCCAGAATGCAACGCACACTCGGGCGTTCGATTTCAGTGTTAAAATCCCTTTGGAATGTCTCGCCAAGCGTTCACACGTCGAGTAGCGATAAATGTTATCACTGAGAACTTTATCTGGGGACATTTATGTTGACAAGTGCTTGTGGATGCTGGCATGATTGGCAGGCGATACAGCTATGCTGATTGGATGGCCTTCATGAACTTAAATGAACAGTTCACCAACGGTTCAACAGTTCTCACAAATGGTTTATACATTAAAAAAAATCTGTTAACTAGCATAATCTATCCATCCAGTCTCTTGCAGTCTCCCATCTCCCATGGAGCTGGATGGATATTCTTTTATCATGCTCAAATCATTTAGATGTGAAAAACTTAGCAGCAACAACTCTTTCCAAAAACAGTGACACAGATAACCAACATGATCCACAGCTCTCAAAGAGTTTGATTAGGAACTATTTCCTGTGGAAGAACACTGGCAAATTGTATCTGTCTTCGTCACATTTGTCCTTGTTGGGGTTGGATGAGAGGCAGTTTGCTGGTACAGTTTGTGGCAAGCAGCTACTTGCCACATAGTACATGGTCCTGCATACTTGGGTCGCATTTAGATACAAGATGCAAGTGTTGTTCCACAAGAAATAGTTCCAGAGAAAACTTTTTGGAACGAGCTGTTACATGTAAATGTTGGTGCTGGGAGACATGGATGATTGCAACAGCCTGGAAATCTCGCCAAATTACACAGAAACTAGGCCTGTCTGGTTGGATAGATTGCACTAAATAGATTTTTTTATTGTTTTGTATTTTTGGTGAACTGTTCCTTTAAGAAATAGAGTTTCACTAGTCTGTGCAGCTAATACATCTGGAGTAGAAGGAAATAAATTAAGAGTGTTGACACAAACACTATCTAGCCAGCGAACTAACAGCTTCAAAATGGATCTTGTGTTTTTGAAAAACATTTAATTTCCAGTTGTTAGTACTGCCCATGTTTGGTACAGCTGATTGTTCCCACCCAAAGCTTTGCAGCATCAGACCATTAGACAGATGAAATCAAAGCTTCTCACACCACCTACCAAGTCATCAACCAAGTCGCCCATGTCTAAAATTTAAAATATGAGTGACACACAGACCAAAGGACCCCAACAAACCCAGTAAATGGCCTTGGCATGGTACAGCAGTGTGGTCTTGTATGTTGGGGTTTGCATGTGTGGTCTTCTTCAGTTTTAACTCAAGTCTCTAAATACGAGTGAATGACAGCAACATCTTGAGGCTGTTGGGGCGACTGCTCTCCCCTGCGTCGGATGTGGGCGGCCTGGCTGACAGCGGCCCGTTCAGCAGAGGGTTGTTGTGGGTTGAATGCCCTTTCACATTTAAAACAGCCTATGTGACACAATGTCTCACACACACAAACACACACACACAGACACACAGATATATACACAGTGCCCTGTTGCACAAAAGGCTTGGGGCTGCTGTCACAGGGGCCGGTGTTCCCAGTAGCAGCGGTGCAGTGTCTGTGTATGCAGTATGACGGCCGTGACAGTGGCTTTTAGTAACCTCATCCAGTGTCACTGCACTGTCCCAGTCATGCAACCAGGGACGGAAATGATCACAGTTCTGGAAATAGTTGTAAGTCAAGTTAATCTGTGCACCTAGTTTGACAGTATATTGGTTTGCCAGCATTGGTGTTTTTCTGTATTAAAAATCATATCTCAGCCTGTCTGTGGTGTCTATCTCCAATGTAACAGATGTGATGGCGTTCGCTTTATTGCGTTTTTACATCATATATACTGTTTGTATAAAAATGCTCTTAACTGACTCTAATGTGACATTTTAGCCAGATTTAGCCAGATTAATACATTTTATAACGATGGGCTTCAATTTTCAGAACTTATCATCCCGTGGTGTAAATGCTTTTTTTCCCCCACCCTTCTAAGAATAAAATAAGGGAAACACTGAGTATCATTTGAGAAATGGAATGGGGGCACAAAATATAGGCTGCTGGCAGCTCTGATCAAAATATATCAATATCCCTATCAGCTTTCAGACACCCACATCAACTGAAGAAGATTATGGAATGTGTAATAATAGAGCTGTCAGTTAATCTATTTCTGTTTTAAGCTAGTTGGTAAACCAGTGATACATTTTTGCCTGATCAGCAGTGAAATTAGTGGAGATTTACCCTCCCTGTGGTCCACATTGCAACAGATATACTGTACTTGCAGGTTTTTCCCACTCAGCCCCGTCTCTCCATGCATGGCTGTGGTTAACACTAACTATACTAACTTCATATTTGTTATGACTCGCTAGAGGCTATTTGCATAGATATTAAAAAGCAGCACTTTCTTAGATGTATGTTTTCATAATTATCCGTGAATGAATAGCTGTTAAATTGACAAAACACAGCATGGATGAGATAAAGTTGCAAACTGTGCACTTTTTTCCTGCAGGATTCCTGCCTCACCAGTTGGTTTTGACACCCTGATGCTGCTGCCGCTCATTTTCTTATCTTTCTATTTGCTTTTTGAGCCTCCTGCACCAGGCCAGCTCTCAGACGCCTGAACTCAAGCTTATTTTTCTTCCCTGGAAGTACCAATTTTAGGCGTGACCCCAACACCGGGCCCTTTGTGTATTTATCTATCTAGACTCATTATCGCGGGGTCTTCTGAGGACAGAATCCCACCCAGGGAGACCAGATGCTAAGCTCCACTGTAATCACTGTTACAGCGGCTTTGATGCAGCCTAGCAGTTGCATTTAACTATTTACCAATGTACTGAATCTGGCGCAGCTATTCCCAGTACTACTGAACTAGAGTGAGCTCCTATGTGGAAACCCAGCTAACCAACTTCCCAGGCCAAGGCCCCTTGGCTTGCCTCTAGGCCAGTGGTGCTCAACTCTGGTTCTTGTAGCACTGCTGTTTGTTTTATTTTATTTCATTTATTTACTTATACCTGGTAACACAGAAAAATGAAACTAACCACCTAGTAGAATAAGAATTATTCTACAAAGAACTAGAATTGAGAACCACTGCTCTAGCTGAGAAATTATAAACCATTTGGAATGTAAAATTCTGAATAACCTCACCTGCCTCCAAAGCTCTTGTCTTCGTTTCCTCCCTAGCACTAGCACAGTGATCATGTAAATGAATTGCATGATCAGTCTCTGGTTACTGTTATCAGGTCTCTATGACTCTGACATAGAGATTGGTTTCTTGTCATTTTTGTGATCCAGTTTCTCTCCAACTGTAAGATGCCCTGGATAAGCATCAGCCAAATGGTTAAATATATTAAGTATATGTATGTAATGAGCATTGGCCCCACTAGTGGGAATTGAGCCTCTTATCCTGGCAGAATCAGTGCTAAACACTGTGCCACTGAGGGCCATATTTCACAGAAACAGGGAAATTGTAATGTCATCAAAAAGAAAACAAGTGAGATTGTCCACTGGCTTTATGCAATTTAGTCTTTCAGTCACTTTCCCCACTGAACTGAAACTCCTCCATTGCTGTGTTTACTGAAGATGATATATTGTGGTTAAACTACCATGGTCCCTCCTCCCCAGTGTCCAGGATGCTTCCACAGCTGTGAGCCGAGGTCCTGAGAGTGGATGTCACCATTAATGATTGGTCAGTTCCCACTGTTTCAGGCGTTGTCATTGGTCAAGATTAATAGCTCTTTTTGGTTAATTATTCCAGGCCTGGGTATTGGTCTGCAGCTGAACCTCGGCTGACCCCCAGCTCCTCCGTCAATGTACAATGACTCCATTTGGACTTCCCCTATTCACTCCCGCCAGCCTTTAAAACTAATAATTGTCGAGTTCCTTTTGTCTTTCTGCTGATGCGGGCTATTAGCGGAGCAGCGTGAGCAGCTTGGCCCGGGTCTTGGCCGCGCCATTTTTGACGGAGCTGTTCGTTGAGCGCGTCCCGCCCCCTGTCATGTCGCCATTCTGCCCTGGCTGAGAGGTCTGTGAGGAACCCGCAGACCTCGGCATCTTCTCAGCCCAAGGTGAAGAAGAGAACAGAGGGAGACGGAGAACAGAGGAGGGCCGACCGCCGAGGCAACCTGTGCTTCCCAGAGTCTGGCTGAATGGAGGTTTTTAGGTATTCATTGTGGCCCTCTCTTTCACCCGCTCTCTATTAATCAAAGCGCTGGCGGAGCTCTGGCTTGGCGTGGGTCTGAGCTTGCGTCCTTCCCAGGGAGCGCCCTGCGTTCCCCCCGGGCCACGCTGACATTCTAATCATAACCCAGTGGCAGCAGCTTTGTGCGGAGTGATGGGAGCGTTGAGGACCGGCTTCCTGCCGCTCACACTTCCTTTGTCCTGCTGGAAGGTGCCGCGGCCGGGATTAAAGCGGGCCACAATAGAGGCCGTCCATAAAATCTAACCCAGTCTCTCTGGGAGCTGGAGCTGCAGGCAGATGGCAAAGGGTGGTGATGGCGTGCAGGGGTGTGCGTTTGTGTGTGTGTGTGTGCTTGTGTTTTTATATGTTCAGTTCAGCTTAGGCATTTAGCTGACCATGGGTGTGTGGGTATGACTTACTCAAGAAGGCTTCAACAAGACATTTGATAGGTTTGAACCTGCCACCTGGTTACAGGTCTACCGTACCACTAGGACAGACTGTCAGCTGTATGTGTGTGTTTGTGTGTGAGGATGTATGTGCCTGAATCAGTGTGTGCACATGTGCTTGTGTGTGTCTGTATGCTCGTCTTGTGTGTGAGTATGTGTGTAAATGTGCAGTTGTATGTGTGTCTGTGCATGCCCATGCCTATGTGTGTGTGTGTGTGTGTGTCTGTGTGTGTGTGTGGCCACAAACGTATGCATGCCATCAAAAGGTAGAGGCTGACTCTAATTTCGAATTAAAGTAATAACCATTGGCATATTCATGTAAATAGATGTCAGTTGTGCTGCTGTCTATCCCCAGCTGAGCACCATAATGATTCAGCGAGTGCAATCAGGAAAGCTTTTACATCTGCTGTAACAGAACAAACTCACTTTAAAGCAGCATTCAATGACAGTGCCACTAATGTCTGCTGTGGCTAGGCATCAGACAGCCAAATGACTTGAAAGCCCTTGAGAATATTACTGCTATTCACCTGTGCTGTCGCTGGTCGCCATATAGAAACACACAGACATGTCATAATATTAAGTGAAACAACTCATAACATTACATTAAACTTGATTTGACTACATCTGCACAAGTCAAGCTTTTCTCTGAAGGGATAATAAAAGCTGTACTGATATTTCTAAATATTCACCATCAGTTTCATACAGTCAAAGATTAGCATTGTTGAATCATAGATGTATGAACTAAACACTTTCACCCACCCAGAAACACCCATAGTGCATATTTTGCAAGTGAATGAATTGATTGAGCATGGATGAAATTCTATCCATACCCATAATGAGATGTAAGTCAGCGATCTTTACAGTTTGCACCACTTTGAAATCAGTTCCACTATGAAACCTCTGTGTGGTAGCTGTCCCCCGTGACACTGACGGAGTGTGTGATCATCATGATGACCCCCGAAAATGGGTCGGCATTCCTCTCCCTAACACACTCCTTCCCTCTCACGTCTAAACCACGCAGACCCCCCGCCGTCGTGTAATAAATGTTCAGCGCCATAATCAATTTGCAATGCTTGGGGAGCATCTCCCTTGATTAAGCCTGTTAAAAAGACACAGAGCGAGAGAGAAAAGGACGAGGCAGAACACAGAAGAGAAGAAGGGTCCCTGAGAATGTGGCGAGAGCGCGAGGCGAAGAAGAGGAAAGGAGGGGGGTCTATTACAGAAAAGACTTCCCGTGGCGTAAATAGTATTCATGGCTGACAGAGTGGTCATGGAGGATAGATGAGGGTCTTCTTCTCTGTGGAGATGGAGCTGACTCATTCTCTGCCTGGCCTTTCTTCCTGATGTGGCTCGCCAAGGGGCTTCTTTGTGCCTTAGCAGCAGGTAGCGATGGAGTGGCAGGTCAACTCTCAGGCCAAGACAACCACCCCCTTCTCCCAGTGCCCCCCGCTGTGTGTTTGTGTGTGCAAGAGTGAAAGTGTAAGATTATGCGTGGGCATATGTGCGTGAGTTCTAGGAAAGAGCTACTCACAGTAAACCACACATCTGCAGTCAGTTTTTTCAACAATCCAACATCTCTGACTTCAGTTGAATTGAAATTTAATCCTGTTGAACTTTTCTGATCTGCTGTGCTCACCTTAGTTTATGTTTAGAGAGCAGCCAGACTGCCATGGCAGTGGGAAAATAATCGCAGAGGGAATTTTAGGTCAGATGTGAATGGCAATCTTAAAAACACAAGGATGGCTGCAGGAGATGAAAGCAAATTTTAAGTGGTCCTTTGTCACCACAATGCATCAGTTACCATAGCAGCCCCAACATTCATATTGTATGTTCACTAACTGCTTGGATGCTTTTCACTGCCTTTCTCTCCAAATACTAACTTGAGCAGTTTTCCCAGTGGGTGGTTATATAGGTTGCAGGGTTGCAGAATGGGGTTGTCCACTTAGCACGCGGCCTAATCGAATAACCACCCCAGCGTGGTGCCCAGCGTGAGTGTCGTCCCCAGAGGGGAGCTTGACCGGAGGCTGCAGGTACCTTTCATGGCCGCCTGGCAGGCGGGCTCCCAGCCCCAGCATCCTGCTGCTAGAAATTTGTCGTCCCCCTCTGGGTGTCTTTCTGGGAGTGTCAAACGTGAGGCCCCTGATGAGAGATTTGTTTTTATGATAACTCGATTAGGCCCCAGGATGGATGACATGGTGGCAGAGAGCCAGTCAGCAGCACCCAGGGAGGCGCTGACTCTCCTTAACCTCTCCTCAGGAGCCTGGCGCTCAGCACCTGCCCTCAGCTAATCACGCTCACTGATCAGGGCAGTGGTCAGTGGAAGGGCTGAGGTCAGGGCCTGTTTAGACATGAAGGATGGTACAGCTTGACACCAGCCTAGCTTTTTAGCTTCAGGACATCCACAGGACTTTCACTCATGTAGTGGCTTGAATGTCACGTGGGAGTGACCATTAACAAAAGCCTGACCAAGTAAATTTCCATTTAGGTCTTGTGTGTATTTCCTGCTAAATGTTGACAGTTGCAATTCTTTCTGTCATGTGAAAGAGGCCTCTAATCTTTTCATTATCACAGGTGTGTAGCAGGCCCACTGCTTAGTTGAGCTTATTGTGGTGGGTATCCAATCAGGTCTAAAGATTATTCATATTTCACAATTACTGTGCCACAGCCTTCTGGTATAATTCAGCAGGTCATCTTTCTAGAGGACTGTTATCAACTGGAGTTCAGCCGGAGTTCATAGCTGAAATCAGATGTTACAAAATCCTCCAGGGTTTCATTAGCTGGGGACCAGAGGGGCCCTCAAACTCTCCTCACAGGTTTTCACCACTGCGAGGAGAGCCGAAAAAACCCTTTGGATGCACAATACTTTCTCTGTCTCTCCTCCAGGTTATTTGCAGCACAGTGCACTGGGGCCACTCAAGTCAATTAAGTTCACATCTCCGCTTTAGCCAAACAAGGGATTGTGGCGATATGAGGAGCGCTAAAGACCAAACAGGAGCCTCCCCTTCCTAGCCCAGGAATTGAGGAGCAGCAAAAAGGACACCAAACAAAGGGCGGCCCCTCTGTGACTCAATGACTCGTCTCTTTGTTGCCTCCTCAGGCCCCATAAAGGAAGAGGGACGCTCTTGTTTGCCCAGGAGGTGGTTTAATGGCCCTGGGTGGAACAATGGCGCCACATTCAAGCCAGCCAGAGGGGCTCATTATATGGGGCCGTCCCAAAGCGCGGGGTCCCTGGACGTTCCCACTGGAGCCATGGGTAAATGGTGGCAATGGGCGGGGAGGGCCAGAGAGGGCATTTGGGGGGGGGCTAGAAAGGGGACCATTGAGGTGACAAGCAGGTTCCATCTGCCCCCATTGCCTCCTCACCTTGCATCTCGACAGCTAGGGGCCTCTCCATGCACAAAGGGCAAATTTAGTGTGTCAGGGTGGCTTAAAACGTTCACTTTAGAAGAGTCCATTGAGGGAAATATCAACACCGCAGACTACGGAATGGTTCATTCAGCCAATCCTGCCCCCTTCCCATTGACCGAGTTCCTTTTCCTTTCAGCTCTATTCTCCTTTTGCCTCCATTCAAGCCCCACTTCTCTCATCTCCCAAACTCTTCAGTCCAGGCTATTTTTCCCATACCTTGCAAAGGGGCGGATGACAAGAATTAAGTTAGTTCTGGCCCGGCCCAGAGGTTTTGTCCCCTCTGAGCCATGGCAGGTATCTGTGGCTATGATGAGATGGATCATCAATCACTAGCCAACCCTCTCTGGTGATCTGACACAGGATCCAAGGCCCTTTGAGGTCAACAGAGATCGGCAAATTTAACTTAAGGTTTATCAGCTAGTGGCTGCATATTGGAGAATTTTGGAAAGTTAGTGTGATGGCATGCACATTTTACATATACCAAACTTGGTCTTTCTTAGGTAGACTGAAAAAATTTGTTCTGGTTGCCCATTTCAGTTCTGTTGGGATTTCAGTCAATTTTCCATTTAAATCAATACCTTTCGTCAGATCTCATCCCATATCTGGCTCATATGGATGGCAGCACGTCTGCCCTCATAATGAAGAAGTAAAAAAGAGTTTACATCAAAGCCATGCGACATAAAAACAGACTGGCCCTTTGAATTACATCTGGCTAAACCTGGCCAGATTCTTATTTAGCTAAACATGATGTTTTTCAAGCACTGGGCTTCAGTTAATTTGAATGAACTATTAGAGCTCCTCCTCATCTCCAACACAGTAAAATAAAAACAAGAAAATTTACTATTTTTCATTTAGTATTGTGGAAAGAAATTAAACATAGATAATGGCATGTGGCTTGAACTCACATTTTATCAGTATACAGGCTCCACAAATAAACGAAAAGAAAGGAAAGAAAAATTCATGTTCACTACACACATAACACCAAAATGGACTCATGATGAGCCAAAATCAAATCTTCCCAAAGCAGGCCTTTTGCTTTAGTCTTTTAATTTGTATATATCTTTGGAGGCTTGACTGAACACACACACACACACACACACACACACACTCCACTCTCAGACAGTTACACACATACACAAGCAGGAACTGTGCTGTAGAGCCACAGTCTCCTATTCTTGGCCAGTAAGCAGCTACACAGCAGTAATTGGGGGTAAAGAGCCTGCGGCACCGGGCTCAAGGGCACCCTGATGGTAGCTAATGAGGCATCGGAGAGCAGCTATCATTTACTTTCACTGTCCAACTATTCCCAGCCAGCCCACGGATTCAAACTAGCAACCTTCTGGACACAAGCACACCACTACAAGTTAATGGTAGTCAGTTTGTTTCAGGAGTAGGAGTTACAGGTTGTTCTGTTTTTACAACATCAAGTGAACCAAACATTCATAATCAACTAAAAATATTGAGGTCAGAGAAACAGATCTTCCTTTCAACCAAATGTGGTTTACTCCTAATGACCGGACATCTAATAAATTTGTTGATTTCATTGACATTTGCCAAGTCACTCCTTATGTTTCACTGTGTGTTAAAAAAAATCAACAAAAGGAACCTCATGTAACTCTCTCCCCAAATAATCAGCTCTGCTTTCTCTAATATTCTCTTATCTTGTTTTTTTTTCTGTTGCTTTTCTCATTGGCATTCTTATTTCTTTTCCATGCAGTTCTCTCTAACAATCATTTGTTAATCAGAGGAATATTGCCAAGGCTCTGTAACTCTGACCCTTATGCTCATTATTATTGGCTGCTTTTAGTGTTGATAATGGTGATCTCGGAAGCTTATTATACTGTTGCACTTATAAATCGCTTTCAATAAGAGCATCATTTAAATGACTAAAGTGTAAAAATGAAAAACGTAGTTCAAATGAGGTAAACCTTTGAGCCTCACAGTTCTTTAAAAGCCTCTCCATCTCTCTGGTTGAATAGAGGCATATTATCTAAACTCTCACCAGAGATGATACATCTGTCCAGCAGCAGCTCTCAGACAACGTATGAACTCTATTCAGGGGTGATTATTTTGTGGGCTTTGAATGATGAAAACGATGATTAAGCGTTCTGTTTCTCAGGACCCTTCAGGTTAAGGCCATGGGAACGGCGACTGCAAAGAAATCGGCACAATCGTCCATGTCTAAGAGCGTACGTTTGGGCCTGAGAAACGCTCCCACTCTGCGGCCTGTCTGAGGGACGAGGCCTCCATGGTCACCACACCACTTGTAGCCTTATAGTCTCCGGGACCACATCTCCCAGACACCCCGCTGTGCAGCCAGCAGCCAGCGCCGGGGCTTCCCACTGGGCAAACTCAGCAGGGGCCGGAGG
>OMKZ01009100.1:1099-21963 GCA_900302535.1 Neoniphon sammara | reverse complement strand
CACACACAAAAAAGACATCAGAATAAATCCACTTAAGATCAATAATTCACATTTCTTAAAACGATTTAATTCTCCATAGAAAACTGGGATGCAATTTCCCTCTCTGCTTTGTCGGAAAAGTTTTAGAGCAACCAGACGCTTGGGAAGCCAAAGCATGTTAGATTATAAAGGAGAAGCGCGCAGAAAATGGGACATTTGAGAGAGGAGAGGAGAGGAGAGGAGACTGGGTAAGATGGTGTGGTGATGTTAAACACTTCACAATCTTTGTAATTTTTTTTAAGCTCATCCCACAGCATGTAGTAACATCAGTGTGGGAGGGTGAGGGGTGGAAACAGTAGAACAGTGGCTTTAAAACATGAGAAAGACACAGGGGGGAAAGAAAGGGTGGAAAAGAGGGAAGAAGAGGGACAAGGGAGAGACAAAGAGAGAAAGGAAGACAAGGGGGGATAGAGGGCTGAGCAAAATCGAGAAGAGAAAAGAAGATAAATGGAGAGGGAGAGGCGGGGAGAGACGAGGGGGAAGCGAGACTGTCTGAAGTGTAGTGTGGCTTTTTTGTCCTGTTAATTGGGAGGTTGATTTCACAGTGCAGCATTCGGGATGGGAGTTAGAAGGGGTGGAGAGGGAGGCACAAACCTCTCACTGTCAATACAAGCCCCCATTCAGAGACACTGCACAAACTGACAGCACAGAAAATTGGAACGAAGGTGGAAAGAGCACTCTGCTGTAGTTACAGAACCAATTACGATGTCTGTGTGCATGTGCGTGTGTGTGCGTGTGTGTGTGTGCGTCATGTGCAGCCGTCTGCGCATGCGTGTCCACACCATTTCCAGCTGGTGAGATACATCACCCAGAACTGAGGCGATTTACCAGGAAATGAAAGAACATCCCGTGGCAGAGATTCTCCAAATGCTTTCTGTCGCAGAAGAGGAAAAAATGCAAACAGAATGACTGTAACTTCCCCTCTCCCTTTTATTCCATTCGCCACACACAAACATGCGCGCACACACACAGCGATGACCCTGCCCCTCCTTGCTTTTTGCACGGTTGTTCTTTTTTTCTGCCTTTCTTTCCTTGCAGGTAGGCTTGGCAGAGCTGGGCTGGGGTCATTAGAGGACTCGCTACACCTGGGTCAGCTAGCGTCATAAAAAAGGGTCTGATTCCTCTGCAGATCTCTCTCTCTTGTTCAGCTCCGACCAGCCACACAGGCGGCATGACCAGCTGCCTGCTGGCTTTCTTTTTGATGCTTTTCCTTTTGCCTCACACCACCCCACGCTACCTTCCTCGCTCCTCACTCATCCAAACATTGATTGGGCTACTGATGTGTCTGACTTACTGTTCCACTATCCATTATTTTGAAAATATCTCGCCTCTTTGTTCAACATGGAGCTTGGTTATAACAAGAGGGGGGTCGTCTGGGATCACTACCCAACTGGTTTGTAAACTGTAACTGTTTGGTTTGTGAATTGCACTTCAAATCGGGCAGCGTTATATTTTTGGAGAACATTCATTCGGGGTTTGTTTGTAATTTTGTTTGAGGAGAAAGAGCATGTGTTGCCTCACTAAGCGTGGTTTATACTGCAGACATGTAACTCCACTTTGGTTGGGCACTTAACTGGTTGGTTAGTGTTACAGTGTTAAATTCCCCACCCCACCAAGCCCTGACAGATTTCTTCACTGTGCCATCGGTTTCAATGGTTAAATTATCCCACCAAAGAACCGCATGAAGACCAGGGCTGAGATAGCTACTGTAGAGAGTTTGTTAGGTGGTCCTCGGGAGGGAGGCTGCATACAGTTTTAAATGTTCTGCTTTATATGCAGTGTCTTCCAGTTAAGATGCCTATATAACTGGAGTTGGGTTAAAGAATATTTGCTAAGAGTTTGTTTTGGAGGTTGCTGATTGAAGATAAGCTTGGATGTGGCTACTGTGGAGGCCTTTGTGCAGTGTCCTCAGGAGGATGTACTGCATGCTTTCATGAGAGACCAGTTATTTAAAGTTGCTGAAAGCTGTGGTGTGGAGCTGGCAGGGAAGTGCAGCAAAGAGACAGAGAGCTTGATGGTTAAAAAAAAACGAAGGTAGAAAAACTTTACTAATAGAAGTCAGAGGTAGAGGTAGAAGCCAGAAAAGGCAGATATTTCATGTAGCTGGTAAACATACCATTGGCACACTTGCTTGGAGACTGGCTGTGAATCCTGTATACATCCTGCTTACAGTACCTGTTAGTTGGCAGGGAATCCCACTGATGTATAAACAATTTCTGCTGCCAGTTAAATGTTGCTGAGAAAACAAATATCACCATTACCATGTTTCCACAATATTGGCATGTCCATAACAAAAAAAAAATCTATGGACTTGATTTAAATAAATTGTGCATTATGTTACTGATCCCCAGTGCCACCACTGAATTGTCAGGCTGTGAGGAACACTGAACAGGCCGCTGTTTAAATAATTTCACATATCACAGTACAGTCTGATGGGGGAAATTAATCGGGGACACATTCCAATATAGAAATTCCAACATATCAGCTATTCTCAACTAAAAGTGGTAAAAGGAAAATAATTGAGGTTCTAGTATACTTTTTACATCAAATAAATTTTGACTATATAATGACTGTATAAGTCAGGTAAGAGCATATTGAATCTCGGATTTTTGCTTAAAACATCAACACAAACAGTTTAAGCACAGATGTGTGTGTACTTACTGTTTGTGAATGAGGCCCCAGGGTCGTTTGATGGATAACCCACTCTAAGCACTTAGACCTTGCAGACTACCCTAAGTGACAAAGTGACAAAGACAGATTCCTACCCTTTACCTCGTGTGAAGGATGGCGCACATTAGGTTGCAGGCCCAAAGTTTGTTAGTAAATTTGACCTCTTGAAAGGGTATTGGCAAGTTTCTTTAACTCCCAGAACACAAGGAGCTGCTGCCTTTGAAAGGCTTGAAAGGCTGTGCAGTGTATTTGGATGATGCGGTAATCTTAAGCAACACTTCAGAAGACCATTTGCAGCATGTCTGAGATTCTGCACCCATCAGCCTGGAGAAGTGTGTTTGCTAGGGCAACAGTGACTTATCTAGGTAAGGTGGTTGGAAAGGGTGAGGTGCAACCCCAACCACAAAGAAAGAGCTGGCCCGGGTTCTGGGTATGGTGGGCTTTTAACTGATTTAACTGGGTCAACCATTCAAGTTGTTTGCGGATGCCAGCAAGGTGAAGGGGTGTAATGAAACGTAAGGGATCACGCCCCATGGTTCGGCACACATGTGAACCACGGATTACTTAGCAAAATTTAACAATCATAGTGAAATAAAATAATATGGAGTAATATACAGAATAATAATAATTACTCTACTATGTCAGAGGGGGACTGGGCTCCTCGGTGGTGTACATCAACAACAACTCCACCACTTTTTTGGAACTCACTGCAGAACCCCAATCAGAGGTTAATGAAACGGTGTCTGTTCCTACAGCCATTTAATTTTGACATTCCCCATTATAGCTGATATCCTTTCCTGTGCGCTGCCTGCCTAACAATTTACTTAATCCCTGGCATGGGATTAAGTAAATTGGTCTCTTAATCCCAGTTGGGTTTTTCCTCCTTTAATTTGCTTCCCAGGTACCAGGGTTACTGAGAGGGTGATTGGTGAACCCCACTGAACAGTGAAGTCTAAAGTTAAGATATTATTTCCTATAGAACATACAGTATCTTATTAAATTTGCTTTATATTTTGTTTAGAGTTGGTAATTCGAGGGTCCCCGTAGGACCCTGTTTTAGGGACCGGGGTGTGATGACCGTGCCCCTCCTCGTCTCTTGATGGGCTTTGTCCCTGCCTTTGATTTTTTGCAGGTAGGCTTGGCAGAGCTGGGTTGGGGTGATTATTGGACTGGCTGCACCTGGGTCACCTGGCGTCATGAAAAGGCGCTGATCCCTTTGCAAACCTCTTTCTTGTTCAGGTTCAGCCCACCATGCAGCCGACATGATGACTGCCTGTTTGCTTTCAATTATTTTCTTTTTGCCTCACAACAGCGCACATTTTTTCCTCACCAATTCACACATTTATTACAATACTAATGCCTCTGACATGTCATCATTCTACTATTTAGTTAAAATAAAAATAATTTTGAAAATATGAAACTAGGTCTCCTCCTTATTCAATCTAGAGCCAGGTTGTAGAACAAACAACCATAAACACTTGCACATTATTCAAATATTATGGTAGGTCAAAATGGTTTCATTTTGGGGTAGAAAACATGACATGGCTACTACAAAGACTGAACCCAGTTTTTCTTTTTGTCTGGCCCTACTTTTGAATAGGCAAGCAATCTGTATGGCTCTAATAGAAAGCTGTGCATAGAAACACACTGCCTGCTGGGCAATTTCACGTCTCTATTGACCTTGTGTGACTCTCCCCCAACACAGTGTAGGCATGGCTATATAACATGTCAATTAAAAAAGATTTCAGAGGAGAAACTTCTCTCCCTTAAAAGGTCCTGGGATTTTTGTTATTCCACTACTGGGTATTCTTAAAACACATGGCTGCCATTTTTTCCCTTTTGATCTGTCCCATAGCAGCTCAAGTCTTTAACAGTAAAGTAAACCCAATATTTGGGTTTTCAGTTGTCAAAAACAATGGAAGCCTGAAATGAAAACATTTGCTAAGTGAATGTAGGTGAATCTCTGTATGTTACCAGTGACCTGAGGATTTCAGGTTAGCGTGTAAAGGTTGCAGTGTGTTGAGGTTGCGAGGCTGAATGGGAAGAAAGGCCTGATGGGACAACAGAACCAACCTCATTCTTATAAGCCATGCTATATCTGTCCACTGTGCTTTTTTACTGGCTTGTAAAGCCAGGTGAGAGATCAAAGAACACAAGCCTAATGGGACCTGAGGAACAGAAATGTTAAAGAAGCCTGTTGAATGTTTATGCTATTTGGACTGTGTTTCTGGAAGAGAAAATTAATAAACAGTATTTCAGTTGAACTTCCATCATCCAGGCTGCTGTGTGTGTCCAATCGAGCACAATCAGTTAAAAACCATGGACTTAGGTTAAACTGGGATTGTGGTATTTAAAAACACCCTTGTGTCTCTGTGTCAAATTGGAGAATGAAAAGTATTTCTTGAAAAGACAGCAAGCACTCATTTGTACTGTGATCAATAAAGGGCATGGCATCAGCCTCTAGGTTATCGGGCTTGTGTGGACAGAGGCTCCCTAGTTTAATCTGGGTGGGTTAAGTTAAGAAGCATCAGTCACTCCACTCTCAACAACATCCAACAGCCCTTAACCATAAACTTCATTGAAATGGGCAGTTTTAGCTTTGTGTTCAGCATTTGGCATGCTATGGTGCTGTTAAGACGATACAAAGCTGTAGTAGCTTGTAGAGGTCACTCAACATAAAGTATTAGCATGCATCTTTGGAAACTCACCAAAGCAGAGGTGAAACTGCTAATCTTCTTGTTGCTTTATGGTAGGGTGATCAAAATGCATATTTGCCTAACGGCCACTGAATTCTTTAAAACCATGGTTGTACTGTGCAAATTTTCTGTGTGTATGTGTAGCCCTTCGTCCTGCTGCAACTAATCCCTCTGACCACTGTTGTGAATAAGAATGTAGGCAACATGCCTGGTTAAATAAGGATGAAAAATAAATTGCTGGATGGCCAAGCACTAGACTGCAAAACACACAGCCTTTTAGTTTACTTGAATCTTACTTCCAAATGTACTCACTAAATAAAAACCGTCTCCTGTGGTTCCAGCAGTGCAAAATTACTGTCTAGCCTTGTTGTTCAGTATTATCAGCTGAAACATCAGTCCATATTTATGTTTCCTCGCCCATAAGACTAACCACTCATTTTTAGCAAATAAGGCTTTGAAGTTGGACTAGGCAACCTTTCCCCTGATTATAGGCCCAGTTCACAGTGGGGCTAAGCTGGAGACCTCAAATTCAATTTAAAAGTATATGAGGGTTAAAGACATGTATAGCATGTTTGTTAAACATGATCCAAATCTGGATATAATTGGGTGGCGTATACCGGGGCAAGACAAATTTAAACACATACTGTCAACAGCTGTCAATTTTACTGTCAATACTTGAAAATTGGCAGCAGACTCACTGTAACAATAAGCAAATAATATTATGATCCATCTATATTATCCCTATCTAGTGTTAGCGTAGCCTTTTCAACTCCCACTTTAGCTTTTAGCTCTAGTATGGATGACAGATAGGCTCACCAAATGAGCTACTCAACTCCAACTCCCTCTTCAGTCTATAGAGCCCATATTGCTCACGTCTGCCCTTGCATGATTTAATCCAAATGTGTTTTGCACACTTCTAATCTGTTTCTTGGCACAAACTACAAAAGCTGCCCTATGTTTTTCCTCTGTTTGTTTTAATCAGCACCTTGTGATAATGCAAGAGCTTGTCGTCTCGTGCGAGTTTGATGTGAGCAGTTTGTTTGTGATCTCAATTTTTCAGTCGTTAAAATATGAATAAATAAATAAATAAATAAATAAATAAATATAGATACACACACACACACACACACACACACACAGCTGGCATTTGTGAAGTTGTGCAGTTTATCCAAGGCTTAAGATAAGTTTCAATGTTTCCACTTGAAATGTAATGTATGAACTATAGAAGATACTAGCATCCCAGTACGATACCTGGTGGAACTCCCTCTGGTGCTGGACGGCCCCCACGTCGCCCCCTATGGGGAGCTGCTCCGATAACTCCTCGTCTTTGGCTGTCAGCCATTCTATGATCTCCTGTAGTGAGAGCTGCAGCTTCCCGCTGTTGTCAGAGAAGGCCTCCAACCGCACCCTACAAACACAATAGTACACACACACACACACACACACACAAAGACACATTTAGTTCAGCCAACAACAGCTTAACTCCCCAATAAATCTTGACCATTGCCTCACACAGTATCTACCATAACATCAGCTCTCTCTTACTGTAACATAACATACAGGAAATGTCATCTCCAAGCTAACAGAAATAAGTATCTTCAGAAATAGTAAAACTTTTCATGATGTGATTCAATGTGTGTTAAATTAACACTCAAGTTTTGACACATCAAGTGCACTCCACAGTAACACGGCACATTATACAGTGGGCTCCTAAACTCTGAGTCCACTTCCCAGAACTGTCGTGTTTCATTATTTATCCAAAATGAATAAAAAAATTATATTCCTCAAACAAGATAACATATTTTTTCACTTATAGACTGTATTGTATATCTGTATGCCTCGCTGGAAAGTAATAAATTGGCCATGCAGAGAAGCAGATATAAGCTGTGGTGCAAGCAAGACAAGGTGAGACATTATGCAGAAGTCAAAGGTTGCTGCTGCAGGTTTGCTGGAGTAAACCAGTAACAAACAATGTGGAGAATGTATCTGTTTGCCACCTGCCAGCAGCATGAGGAAGTGTCTGAGGGAATCACTGCACTTCTATCACCGGCACAGCTGGTGCTGGAGGGGTGGGAGGGGGTGTCTGCGAAAATGTCCCAGCGTTTCAATTACACACCAGAAGCCAGCACTCAAAATATCATTATTCCTGCGCACTGTCATTTGCCAACACTGTCACAACAGAGATGATGAGTGGGAGCCAGAGCAAGAGTCAGACAGAGAAAAATTGAGATAGATAGATAGAAAGATAGACAGACAGACAGGCAGAGTGTAAGTGTCAATGCTCACAACTATAAATGGCCGAGGACAAGGAGTAAAATGACAATGATTGCTCAAGTGCACTCAGAAGATTAATTAAAGCTTACACAATTGCTGAATCTGACTCAAGTCAAAGAGACAATAACCACACTGATGTAACTGTAGAAATACAAAGATGTGCCGTACAATGAGAAAAACAGTCGATAGGAAAAGGCAAATCCATTACAGCTCCACCTGCACAATTAGCATACCACCGCTGCCGAGGCCGCGTTAACGTCTGAAAAAAAGGAACTGTAAGGGAATTCACGTTGAATTGAGCACAGATGAGTTTTGACACAAGAGGGATTAAGTATCACTTCAGGGACGCTGGCTGCAGGGAGGCATGTGGGAAAAGCTTAAAGAGAAAAAGCAGGAGAGGTGAAATCAAGCTTGTAAGTGCACATTTTAGAATTGATAGGCCTCTTTGTTCAAGCCTGTGTCAGTAAACCTGTGTGAAGCAGAGCATGTTGTCCCCTAGCCTCTTGTTGCCCCTCCAGCTCAGCTTGCTGTGGTAATTGAATCAGGGACGAACAGTTTTGCTGTGGCCCCTGCAGAACACACTCTCGGCCCATAACAGCCGTGTATACACACACATACAACAAATACACCAACACGCACACACACACAGACACTCACTGTGAATGGAGAAGGGCCCCTGACTCAGATCAGAGGGAACCCAGGCCTCTAATATGCCTAAGTAAAGTCATCCATCACAGGATCACCCTGGCACTTTTACTGAAAAGCTTCAAAACGCTGCAAACCACATCATGTGCCTCAGCTTCACACACTCCTACAGAAACATGCACAAACACGCACTCATACACACAGCCCACAGCTCACAGCACACCCACCCATCACTTCTGCTGCCCCCATTACACACACAGGGGGTGAGACAAATAGAGCACTGCCTGTGCTGTAATGGAATCACCGCCACACGGCGGGTGCTGCCAAGAACAACTCCTGCCCTGCTAGACTGCTGGGATGAGAGGGTAAAGGCTTGCCAGCCCAGGAGGCTGACTGAAGATTTTTCATCTCCGGTAAAAACATCATGATATTAATTAAAGGGCTATTTATAGGCCGCATTCTGCTGCACTGAAATGGGAAATGCCAGGGATTTGGAGTGTGTGTGTATGTGTCCGGAAAGAGTCAGGGGAACAAGAAGGAACAAGAATAGAGGTAGAATAGGGGGAAACCGCTCTTCATTTTATTAGAGGGAGGGCTATTTCTTTAAGTGCCCAAATAATTGTATCTATATTTCTTTAGCAGAAAAGCATGTATCTGTCTGGGAATACCAACAGAGCATGGTTAAGAGGGAAATTTGTACATTTTGTTTGTGTTTCTCTATGGATCACATCTGTGTATGTGTGTGACTCACAGCCTGTTCAATAACAGCCAACAGGCTTGATGACAAAGGTAGCGATAATCAATAAGACTGGCCTAATCGGATGCTCGGGCGCTTGAGTGGAGGACAGACTGCTGCTTGTTTGCTAGACATCGGACAATTTCAACACTCTCTCAGAAACAACAGACAGCCTCAAGATTGAGATAACAAGGACATTATTCAGCACGAACGTAGTGACAGTGATTTAGAGCCGTACTTACATGATAAGGTATCAGAACTAAGAGCGGTTGTCAAAATAATAGTAAGAGAGAAAATAACAGACCATATTCTCCTTCTGATCCAGGATTAGTTTTTGGTGCACGATGCGGGTGAGATAAAATAGGCAGCGGTTTGGCCTTTCAATTAGAGAGACCACCCTGTTACTAAAAGACCACAGGCACATTCCCACAACATCTAATGTGACAATAAACAGCACTGAACAACCGTAGGTCACGCTGGATAAGAATGTCAACTAGATCTTTTTAAATATAAATATAAGGTTGTGCTATCTTGGCGAACAGTAGCTGTTTTTTAATGTAACTCAATGCTCCTAGCGGTTGGAAAACACTGTTGAATGCTAATTACTGCTGCATCCCCTCACTTCTTGACAGTTACATCTAAAGTAAATAGCATGGTCAAATAAAAATCTAACTTCCCATTCAGTTAGGGAGATTGCAGAGGGGAGCCAGGTCCACGGTTCAATGATTAATTAATGCATAGGAAGGTAGGAGCAGTGTTTGTGCTGTTTTAGAATAGAGGAGCTAGCTAGTGTGTTGCCTCAGGGCCCAAAGCCGCATTCTCTTTGAGCCCTGCACCATCCCTATGCCCCCCCCCTCTCTCTTCCTCTTTCTTTCTGTCGCTCTCTCAACTGCAGAAATGTTGCAAGAGCTGGCAAAAAGTGCGAGGGTGTGTGATGGGTCAGGATGGCACCAGCAACTCTTCTGCACTTAGTTGAAAGTGTGTATTCCAAGGTGTATATATGCATATTCCAAAATCTCTAGGGGCAAAAAAAAAAGAAAAAAAAGAAAAAGAAACTGCAAAAGCCTCAAACTATGTGACATGAAATCAATGTGTATCGTATCTAAATCCATCGCGCTAAGCTTATGTAAAGGTGAGGCAATTAAAATGACTAGCTAGTTTTAATGAGAAAAATTTAATGAGACCACACTGTTGTGTGTGCACAAAATTAATGTCCACTGTAAAATGAAGCTGTCCTAGGCACTTTCGCACACTGGTGACGCCAAATGGCAGTGAGATGTAACTCCTGTCCGTCTCCCCTCTCTGTACAGATAGAGTGTTGTGTGTGGTGCATTCAGGGACTTCTCTTGTACAGGGGTTTTTCTGATGCCTTGCACCGAAATTCTAGTCATAAAAGCATTACATCTAACAACCGAGCTTTATAGGGTACATACTGTATCTTATGAGTGACAAGATGTACCCAGCCACTGGGGCTGTTGACCACAGCTGGAAATATGTGTAGGAGATCTGGAACAACTGTTGGCCGTGGGGAAAACGACTCAGGTGATAAATTCTTTAAGGCTACACTGGCATCTTTGTACACTGCTGGCTCTAAATGGCAGTGCAAGGTACAGTGACTGTTTAAAAAATGCAAACTTCAATACCCAGAAATCATGTAACAAACTGACTCCTCTGTGATGCTTTACAACCAAAAGGACCAATGTGACATCAGAGGCAAAATAGTCAATGGTGTTGCTGTTTAGAACACAGTTGTATTTCACTCTTAAAGGGATGGTAAACCCAGTTATTTAGTCTTAATTTTGAGTACTATCTTCATCATCTACTACTCAATAACCATGATAAAATGTTTTAGGGAATGCATTTTCTACAGTAACACATCCCAGCAGGGCTGGGTGGGCTTTGGTTCCCCTTGCAGGGTAACAATATTGTCTTGGCCCTGGTAAGACCAACCAACTGTCCAGCAAAGTGAAAATATCCCACTTGTTGGAACTGAAATAGCTTGGGTCTTACTGGTGCTGCAATAATGTTTTCATAGCTAACACTGCTGTAGAGCTCACTTGCTAAAAACTTACACTTTGGAAGCTTTTAAGAGAGCTGATGTGAGAAAGTCCATGACTAAAGAGCTAAAGAGAGCACAGCTCCATCCATCAAATAAAAGCACTTTGCTAGCCCTCACCTGTTCTGAGCTAAGGTTAAACTGATGAAATAATTCTCAGTAAAATGGTGGATTTATATCCAGGAAGAACACAAAATCAGTGTGTCATGCTGGTAGCTAAAAATTACTGTTACTCACTTCCATTTGATGAGCCTAGGAGGTGCAGTTGAAGGCTAAGCTGTCAATCAAACAGGGCTCACAAAGCAGGAAGAATACAAACTGAGGCTCTGCTCTGATTGGGTTGCCCTCACTCTTATGTGTGAAAGTAGCTTTTAATCCCCCGCAAAGCCACTCGTTTTACTCCGGAGAAATGAACTGAGGCCTCTCTCTGCACAGAAAGGGCTTCAGATTCTCACACTTTCATGATGGTTTTTATACGCAATGACGACAATTAAAACATTTTAATGAGAAATTACATATTTAATTATATATTTACATCCCTTTAAGTTACAATTTGGCAGTCCATTCCCAACAACAGAACTACCTGGACAAATAAGGTGAATCTACAGTGTTTCAATTAGCAGGAATTTGATGCTATTGTTGCCCCACTTTGTGATTCATACTGATAAAATGGGTGTATTTTCAGTTGAAATCCTGACTAGTGTAGCTTTTCGGGCAGAAGATGTAGGAAGAAAGAGCTCGCTCTCCTCTATAGGAACCTAGTAACTCATTCCTTTCATTACAGCATGATGGTACCCACATTTTCAGTCCCTCTGCTCCTACTCGACTAGTCTGAAAACTGTGAAACTCTGAGTGGAGAGAGCGGCGGCGGCGGCGAGGGAGCGGTCGTGACGAGCAGCTATCAAATCAGTACACAGAGTTGAACTAAAGTACAACACCACAAAACATCCAATCGCGTTCGCCTACTTTTGATTGAGCACCTTGAACCTATATGTGAAGGTAACATCTGGAATTACCTGGAATTAATATCTAGATATCAGTTAACATCTAAAGAGACATGATTGTGTGTTTCCACTCCCTTAAACAATTTGTTTCCAGTTTCAAATGTTTGTGTAAACAACATCTATAGAGACATCCATTTATCAGAAACATTGTGTAAAAATCATGCTTTCGAATGTTATATACTATGCTATTATAACCAGCAAAATGTAACAGACAAAAGCAGATGGTTGAAGCAGCAGGTAACAGCGCATACGTCTATTGATGTAACAGTACTGCTGAGGGCACACATTCATTGTGCTGCAGCGGTAAATCCTCCGTATTGATTCACACAGATGTGAATGCATCTAGATCCCCATCTCTCACATGCACACAGATATATGTACACAGAAACAGACATGCACACATAATTTCTGCTGCACTCACACAAATGCATAAAGAGGGAGGCACATTTACTTCCTCTCTCGTAGAAGCTCACCGACACACACCCGAGTGGGCATTTTTGTTACTGGGACCCACTGATCTATAATAACTATAATATTTAATATACTCTTGTGGGAAACAGTGACAGTTGAATGTAACAAAGGATGACAGGTGGGAGGCAAGAGACATTGCTACTGAACTGGTTGTATCCCCTCTCATAAAGCTGTGTATATGTGTGTGTGTGTGTGTGTGTGTGTGTGTGTGTGTGTGTTTCTGCCTGTGAGTGTGTCTGTTTAAGATTGTGAAGACATACTGTATCAGCAGTGCGTACGAGATTTGCAAGGGACCTTGAGTGTACTGAGACTGGATACATCACACACACACACACACACACACACACACACACACACACACACACTACATTTATTTATGTACTACGACCATGGCCAAGATCCAAAACTTGAAGGACAGACCACAAAAATATATTTTATTATTATCAATGTTTATGCTGACACCAAAAATAAAAAAGGACATCACTTTCTATGAAAACAGTGAAAAAGAAAATAAGCAATAAAGAAGTCTACAGTGACACTGACATCACCCACTACTGGTGCAAGTCGCCCTTGGTATATTTGTTTGTTTGTTTATGTGTGTTATGCGCGGCATCTGAGACACTGCCAAATAAAACCTGGGGACTTTCTGGCCTGTTGGTGGCACTGCGGTAGCTCAATCAGCTTCATTCTGTAGATGCTGGATGTTAATGGAAAAACACACCATTGCACAAAGGTTCATCAAATGGTTTATCAGATATGGAGCGTGAAGCTAAGAAGCCTGTTGGCCTGGTGGTGGCGCTGTGGTGGGCCAGGGTTCGGGTTGGTCAGGTTCATATTCAAAGTGCTGGACCCCAGGGTTAAAATCCATCACTTCCCCCAAGCAGAAGCCCAGAAACCGCATGTGATGAAAGGACGGACAGATGGACCGAGCCCACAGTCCCTTCCCTGATCTTCAGCTGTGGGGAACACCGAGTCCCTCAGGTCAGTGACACTTACTCAGATGATTACAAAGCATTATTACCTCTCCTGAGCATTACTACTCCCCCTCTCTCGCAGGCTGTTTCAACTGCTTTTTCCTTTACCTCAGCTGATGTCACGCACCAACTGAATAAAACAGGACTAACAAGCAATATGGCAAGAGGTTCCAACTACATCTGTTCAATATACAGTGTGAAAATCTGCACTGAGCAATGTTTCTTGAAACAATGAAAGGAAGTATAGAAACTGATGTGAAGTAATTATCCCACCGCTGCTGCAGCGTAAAGTACAAGCTTATGTACAGCAGCAATGTACAGCACTGCAGTTTTCGACATCTCTACTGTCAGATTATCCCTGATTAAGTCAATTTAACACATAAAGCACAGCGTGCGCTATATTTAGCTGGACGCATCACAATAATTCCATTGTCTGATGTCTTTTTAAACTTGCAGAAACCTTTCATTTTCGACATTCAAAGGGAAAGTAAATAAAGCCCGTGCTGTGCAAACCCAGATGTCATTCAGTTTTACGTCGGGATGTGAACAATAATGTGACTGTGAGAATGCTTGTTCCTGTTATCACGTGCGTGCATGTGCTTAAATGTGGCTGTCAGTCATGTACTGGTCGTGCATGCATATATGTGAGTGACTCTGTGTGTGTGTGTGTGTGCCCTTTCGAGCTGCACGTGGTTGACTGGCAGATTCTAAAATGACAAAATGAGGCCAGAGGGCTAATGTATAGATCATGCCTCTGATGCTCAGTCCCTTATAGGTCTTACAGCTCCAATAGCATGACGCTCTCCCTCTCTTGGGGACTTTATTTGTGCTTTATAAACCCTGCAGCCTGCCTGGGTACAGCGTGAGCACAAAACCTGATTATCTTCTCCAGCTATTCAAAACGAAGACTGCGGTAGTCCAAAAACTCCAACATTGTCTCTAATCGGCAAAAGACTGCCTCTGATTTGTTCTGCACCAGATGATTGGTATACACACACAGTTCAGCGCTTTCCTCGCAGCTTCACCATTCTTTAATTCCAGGCTCCACACACACACACACACACACAAATGTGCTAATACACACATACACACGCAGTGGTAATTTACTGAATTATTCATGAGACTCTAATTCCCCATTGGTTTGTTCCATCATTAAAGCATATGAAAGTTTGTTTTTTGCCAGCCCTGGCAACAGAAAAAAAAAATCCGAGCCGGCCTGCCACCAGACATGGCGCCTGTCCCAAAAGTCTTAAAGCTGTGTTCCTTTCTTTATTAAATTTTCATTCCCTGGTTTGCCAGCCTTTACCCAGTATGATCTGCATGACGTCAAAGGCAGTCTCTCAGGGAGGCGAGCTCTGTGTGAGGCCTGCGGTGGGTGAATTGAATGAGATGTCAGAAAATGTCATTTGCTTACAAATGGAATGCTGCTCAAAAGCTAAACGGGTTCAACGGCAGCCTCTGACCTGTAATGCGGGTCAAACGCACAGCATTCGCCAACCTGTTTGAACACCATCCATCAGTATTATCGAGCAAAACTGCGAGGCTGAGCACAATCTGTACATAACATCCTAGAACAATACACACCCCTTTCCTCACCATAAAACACACCACTGAATCTCAAAATGATTCTCAAGCAGCAGCGAAAGCAAAATCCATGCCTACAACTGAATGAATGAATGATTAATGACTGAATCATCTGATGGCCCCGAGTCTCACACACACACACACACACACACACACACACACACACCCCTTCCTTCCGAACACAAACTTCCCTAGCAGCTCCAGGATTTCACCCCTGACCCCAAACAGTAGAACAATCATTAACATGTAATTGGAGCTCAATCGGGCCTGCAGGTGGTGTAGCTTGCCCGGGGACAGTGTGTGGAAAGTGGGGCGCAGCACCACCACAGGGCGCTGCACCGAGCCCAGACTGTCTCTAGGAGGCGCTAGCAGAGACAGCAGGATGCTGAGGGAAATACAGGAAGAGGGATGGATACGCAGAGAGGAGGATGTGTAAGAAAACAGAGAGACGGAATTGAGCAAAAAGAATATAGAGAAGTATGAAAGGGGAGAGAGAATGCCAAAGAAAGGAAAACGGAGAGTGAGACAGAGCAGTATACAGACGAAGAGATGGAAGCAGTGTGGTAATAACATTGCTAACAGTGAGACAAAAAAACAGACTCCGAGGTCTCCCCTTGCCCTCAGACAGACTGCCAGCGTGGGTGGTTGGCTCTCTGCAGTCATCTGAGACATGCAGCAAACACATTCACAGCATGCCACTCAGCCACCCACACCAACCCCAGAGGGCATTCCCCACAGTGCAGATCAGTGGGCACCTCACTGTGCCACGCCACCAGAACCTAAACAATGCTTGGTATTGTTAGCGTAGCTAAATGCGTAACTTTGTTAATTCCATGCAATCGAAAACTCTCAGCAGTAAGCTAATTATACCTACAGCTGCCTGTGAGAAGTTTTCTTTTCTGATACTAAGTAAGATTTGCGGTGATTCACTGTTCTGATGTGTATCTGAATGCCACAGTGTGCCAGTCCAAGGCCAGGATGCAATACAGCTATTGCCAATACAAATCCATCCTCTTCCACATACCATTACCACTACTTGAAGCAGGGAAAATACTCAAAGGGACGGGTTACAAAACAGATTGATGAGCACAACCCGCTTGCTTGACCTTAAATCAGTAAACTGTGAGCGTTAGTATTGAATTCATTTTCCCTCATTTGTTTAAATGTCTGATCTTTAACTGCAACACGCCTCAGCCTGTTGAAACACTACTGCCCCTCTACTGCCCTCATTTACACAGAGATGTGCTGCATTGAATACTTAAACTGTAAATTGATTCCAAGCTTTTGATAAAAGGACACCTAACCATGAACATATACTTGTGCCATGACATTAATGTTTGTTAACTGTCAAAGCAGGCCTTCAGTTTGAGCTGCGATGAGTGAAGGAAGCTGCCAAAAGCCAAAGGTCAACCTCTTCAACATGTCAATAGTCTAACTATAAATGGAGGAATCTCTGTTTGTCTGTCCGTCCTTCCATTTTCTCAACAACCGCTCATCCGACTGACTTCAAACTTGGCAGACGTACCGCTGAGGCCCCAAGGGACGGCGGTGTCGAGTGTGAAGTTGTTTTGATGAGCTGTTCTCAAGAAAGCTGCAAAAATCAACTCTGATTGTTAGTTATTGTTGTGATTGGCGGAACGAAAAAAGCAGAATTCAACTGCAAGGGCAGCGCAACACCCGGACGGTCTTCAGAGAGCACACGCAAGAGTTTTGTAGTTTATCTTCAAAAAAGGCAGCAGTTGTGAGCACTTTGTAATTTACCGTAGTGAGATGAACATGCAGTGTATGTGAACGTCTATGCTATTACCCACAGGCGTTATCGGAGTGGCGCAGCGAACTCCAGCAGTAACAAATGAAACTGACCAACACACACTGCAAGCAGTAATACTGCAGGCTGAGCAATCAGCCCCTTCCGACAAGCAAATTTTGAATGGGCACTGCACCGGTGCAAACAAATGTAGGTGATATTATTATTTTATATTTTTTAAAGACAGTTCACATAAGCAAACATGACACTACAAAGACACAAAACCCAAAGACAAAAAAAGAAAAAAAAGAAAAAGAAAAGAAAATCAGCAGTGTCTCTGCAAAGCAGAGGTTTAAAACAAAATCATACATCATTCTGGTAAGCCTGACTTCAATTTGTTCCATTTCTTCTCATACTCTTTAACTATTCTCATTTCACATTCTTAATTTAATGAATTACACAAAAGCACAAATTCCTATAAAACCATAATGAATCAAGTTTTTCTTTTTTCTTTTTTTTCAACACGGGGAACCTTCACAGAGAAAAAAGCATAAATTTACTGAAACCGCCTACAGTCTCGCACTTTCTTACACCATAGTTACAGACGGTTGAATGGCTTTACCATGCCTGTGGAAATAAATGTCTCCATTATCCATATTTATAATTATTCAGCAGTGTTTACAATAGACATATAGTATAATTGATTGCTGTAGTCCAATTCTTTTAAGCCATTATTTCCCTGCATAAGACATCAGCCCACATCTTGATAGATACACACAGCACAATGTAGTCTTATCAGAATGCCATGTCTGGTTTCTTGCCAGCGGCGTCATAGTAATGTCTTGCAGTCAATAATAAATGCAATTTGTCTGGTAAGTCTGCCTAGAGTGGTACACAGTGCAACTACTATCTCTACTTTCCAAATAACATACCAAAAAAGTGATCAAACTCCTAACCTTCTGTTATCAGCAGCGTATCCAATTAGCTGAGTGACACTGTGTCAAATTGATAAATTCTCCGTGCCTTTGCCATCTGTAAACATTTGCAGAAAGCCAGGAAATCATTTTGTTGCACCATTTACTCCTTATCTCGACTTGTTAAATCCTGCAGGTATTTTCAGAAACAGGAGCATACAGGTGCTTTCGCATTATCACCCAATTTTGCAAAACCGTTTGATTTTTGGGGAATGATGCAACTACAGAAGAACAGAGGAAGTTTGATTTAATTTCAGCCAAGGTGTAGTAAGGGTGATAATGTGTGACGGCTTAAAGAATGGCAGGGAGCAGCCGGCTTGCCTCCCTAACCCTTGACTTTTATTTGAACAGAGCCTCCACCACCTGTCAATCAATGCTAGACACACCATTATATTATTATGCCAGTCGTCTCCACTTGTCCATCCATTGGCATAAAATCCAGTCAGACATTTCCTCTGGGTAGCACTCACCCACAAGGTTAGACAGCTTTTCAGTTTGACTAGTAAAGCTCTTTCCCATTCTTTCATTCTCATATTCTACTGCTCTCTTACCCTCCCATTTCTCCGCATCTCAACTCTCTTTGTGTCGGCTATTCTTTCATGTGATGACTTAATATTAGCTTCTCTCTATTCCTCGCTCTTTCCATCGACTCGTTCCTGAATTTCTCCCTTCCCCCGCTCAGTCAGATGAAGTCAGAGAGCAGCTTGGGACTAAACAGCCACTGCAGGCCATCCGTAGTGATCTCATTACACAGGACTGCAGGGGAAGCTGTCTTAACCAATTTCACGACCATCTCTCCTTTTCTCCCCCTCCTAGATACATGGAGGTCAAGTAAGCAATTAAGGGGCCAATTGTGTAAATAGGATGCCAGCTGAATTGAGGAAATACAAATGATGCGGCAAGCCTGGGCAGCTTCCAATTAAGCATCAAAGGATGACATGAATGTCCTCTAATTGTTTTTCAGTCGCAAACTTCTCAAGTGTGACTTGGCCAATGGAAGCATTAACCTATATTATATCAATTATGAATAAGCTGACTGGAGGAAGTATTGAAAAATACATCATTATGTGGCAGTAAATTACTTGACAATGCTCTTGTAATTGTCTTAAGACTAACCAGGAATGCAAACAAGGAGAATTTGTTACAATGGGAAGAATAGGGAATAAAACTTATGCATGGGACATTATTAGCCATTAGCCTACAGTATGTCCCAGCTGGATGGGTGGAGATAAAGTATTGGTATACCATCTCCCACCAGAGATTAAAAGGGCAATTACCCCAGGAATTAAAACGGCAACTCCTACGTAATGTTCACTTAGGAACAACACAACTTCCTTACAGTAAAAAGTCCTTAGACAAGCTGAAAACGAGCTTTGGCTGAGCAAAACTCCTTAACAATCAGACCCATCAAACTCCACAGATTAGACATTTAGCACTTGCACCATAAATCCCTTAGCAACCAATTGTCTGTGTGAAAACAACAGCTAAACTATAACAAACAAGGTGGTGTTAAGGAATTCAGTAATGTCATGAGTAAGGTGCATTGCCTAATGAGGAGGATTCATTTCCAAATTCAGGTTGCTGTGACACAGGACACTGCTCTGTCCTCTGGTCCGTCCATCCTGCAATCTGAACTGAAGCATGAGAAGAGACACCTCAGTTAACCTCAACAAACAGCTGGTTTTCGCCATTGTTAGCTACTGTAGCTAACTAATTTGGGAAAGCACTCTATGTTCATGTTAACGTGAGACTAATCTTGCATAGCCAGACCTGCATGTAAAACAATGGAGATCTGGAGAGGCTGACGTGGAGTTATTGGTTAAAAATGAGTGGACACTCCATGGACACATGATGCTTCAAATGACTTCAAACAAAGAAAACTGTGCTGGGTCGCAGCATGGTGCTGGCGCTCACACACATACTGTATCATCCTATCAACAATGACACTGCTCCATGCAAGCTACAGTCCTAGTGAATGACAACAAAAACTTCATCAAGGAGCGGACATCAGGACTATCTACTAAAACTAAAGATTTTTCTCTCCCATGCAAAGCATCACAAGCTGTCGGACAACTTTAAAAAATCAAACACTTACCCTAGCCTACTGGCAAACATGCTATCACATCCCTATTTTGCAGAGTCTTCAAAGCTAAGAAGCTGTAAAGGCTTCATCAACTCAATTTAATGTCAAACGCATGCTTCTGACACAACTCAAGTCAAGTCCAAATTTTCATACATTTTTATTGTTAGTGTTGCTAAAACAAGAAAGTAAAGTGTTTCTGGCCAGACAGAATAACAACCCAGAAGTGTGTCTTCAAACTCGGAGCCACTCAAACGGCTGCCTCAGGATCCACAAGACCTCGTTAAACCAACTTTATCTGATGCGAAGCTCTCCAGATCCGCACTGCTTTACACAGAGGTCTGGCTATATGACATATTGACATGTAACTACCAGCCACTATTAGACCGAACATTCATTGCTACCAAATACATTAGCTAGTGGGCAAATCATCTGTGTTTACCACAAGACAGTGAGGGCTGAGATGGTCTAAAGAGAAAATCAGTCAAATGGAAATGGACAGTTTTCTATAACAAACAGCACAGAAATTGACTGCATCTTTTTATTGCTTTAAAGACAGTCAGATTGTACCTTTTGAAACACAATCAGTTGTTCACAGCTGTTCATAGCCCAAGATCAGAAGACCTCCACGATGGCTTGCCTGAAGGTGTGTTTCATCACCTCAAAGCCTTCTATTGGAGCCACTTGCTTCTCCCACACAAAAATAGCATCTTTCCTTGCAAATCATCCAATCATCCGCACTTAAACAGAATTTTCAAAGCGCCTCAGCCCCGCTGAATGCCAGTGTGACTGTCCACTTACCGGATGTTGTGGGACTTGCGTTTGATCTCGTTCCAGCAGAGGTTCATGTCTCCTGCTTGGTGCTGGCCGCCTCCTCTCAGCCTTCGACACTCGGTCCCTTCCTCCTGCCCCTC
>OMKZ01009096.1:4835-18840 GCA_900302535.1 Neoniphon sammara | reverse complement strand
ATGGAGGCGCGAGGAAGAAGGGAGTGCTAGACGGGGGCTTGTTTCTGGGGAGGAAGAGGGCTCCGCCGGTCCCCCACCTCTCCTCCCTCTCCTCCTTGTCTGCCGGATCTGAGGGAGGTGGTAGCGACTCCTCTGCCACGGCTTCACCCTCCCCGACAAAACTGGCGTCCTCCACCTCCCCCCGGCACAGGAAGCTGGCCCCTGAGCCGTCCAATCAGGACAGCAGCTTGTGAGGAGACTGCTCGACGTGTACTTTCATTCTTCCTTCTTGCAATTGGTTGCGTTTAGGTGAAATTGCCTTGGAGTGCAGACTAGGAATCAGCTTTCTTCACGCAAGAACATACCTCCATTGGAGGGGAAATGACAGCTCTAACCCTAGATCAGCATCAAAGGCAGTGGAACAATGGAGGCTGTACAGAATATTTGCGGAATATCTACCCAACTTTGGGTCAAATTACCAATGTAACACATATAGATGGTTGGGTTGTGCAGTAGCATACAAACCTGCTCAGTGGACACCGGTCTCTTCAGTGAAGTAAAGTATGGAATACATTATACGCATAACTTGGCCTCTGCTGGAAAAACAAAGGGTGAGCAAACAGACATCCTACTTCGTTCATAGTTCATAATTTGAAGGAGAAAAGTAATGACAAACTGTCCTCAGTGCTCTGACATCTTCTTTTCAACACTATGGTCTTCATCAGATGCCTGAGCATTTAAGACAGTGTGCAGCATTTTCTTTTCTCTTTCATTACTTTGTATCCCCAGCGGGATCAACCCAAATGCTTACAAGGAATGCCACAAAGGAGAATAACAACTGAAGGCAATGATACCCTCTTCTTCAACTGCGACCTACAGAACCTAGTGTTTCTTTATCTATGGCTCAGGATGTGAAATGGGTCAAAGGCCTGTTTCTTTTTTGAGCCCACATAACAAGAGTACTAGCTTGTTTTAATGAGTGTATGACTAATTTTACTCAAGTTTGCGTCCCAGGCTGAAAAAAGTTCAAGAGGTCCCCATTTGTTATACTTTGGACTGCAAAGTCCAGCATGAAGAGGGATTCACTGTAGCATCCCAACACTAAAAGCCCGCCATCTCATCCACAAAAAGAAACATGACTTCTTAATTTCTTTTCAAGATTTGAAGGTTTTGATACAACTTGTGTACTTTACTAACAGGGTTTCTTGTATTCCCAAGTTTTCCCATTAGGATTTCATGTTTTTATTTATTGTCTTTATCACGCTCAGTTAAAAGCTGCTGGATGCAAGTGGAGCTCAGATCCCCTCAGATTTCCTTGAGCGTTTGTTTTGTCTTGTCCAGACAGATAAGCAATGAGGTTTGCACTTTTGGGAGACGTTTTGATTGATTGAAATTTGCCAACTCAGCCAGTCGTGGAGATTTATGGAAATAGGTTTTTTATCCCATGTGTTGATCTTGTTCTGTTTACATCCTCAGGGACATGACCACAACTTTCACTAGAGCGTCATGTCAGGGGTCACGTCTTGCCCCTTCTCTAAAAGGAAGAAATGTCTGCACACAAATTTGTGCACATATACAGTTCATGAACTCATCATGGTGTGATACTCAAATTTCTAAACATACAGCACAGAATTACTTGTGATTCGAGGACTGTTTGATTGTAAGACACTTGAACAGCTGCAAAAATGGAAATTGAACCAAAGCACACCTCATTCTTTATCAGCTCTATTTAGATTTCTCAAATTGTTCAGTCCTCTTCCAAAGTGGAATCAAAAAAAGCAAGATTAAAATTTGTGATCATATCAAGAGACAACCTTGGAGCAGCTCCACTGACAACCATGACTATGTGCATTGTGTTGTAAAGTGAAAATTACTTCAACTTACCTTAAATAGGTTTCCATGACAGCAACCTTGGCAGCTACTTAAATTATACTCCTAATGTGTATTCCTTAACTGCTGCAGTCAGACAGTGGTCATTGTTACCTCCACCAACAGAGATTGAGGGGGGGGGGTCTTATTGTTAAAACAATGACACTGAAAACAGACAGCATGCAAGCATGTAAAACCATTCTGCAGTTTTATCATGCAGTAAAGCCTTTCTGGGTTGGTTGCTTGTCAGTTCAGTGACAACTATGCAAAAGTGGAGTTAAGATGCACAACAGAAATTGTAGTAAAACACATGCAGGCCTCAGTGTTTCTAAATCCTGAACTTTGTTATCCGCAGATGTTGGACTGAAAACAGTGAATCCTCAGGCCTGCTTTTCACTGCAGCTTGAAACAATTTTACTTAATGGGTTTCAGATCTATTCTAACACCTTAGGAAATGGTATTAAAGCTTACCTGACTCCCCTCATCCAAGGCACAAAACTACAACTGCTGTGTGCAACATGAATTCCTTTGTGTTCCAGCTTCTGAGTCATTTTCCTACATTTGTAAACATGAATTTGAAAATACAAACTTAGTGGCAGCACACAACTAGAAACTTTTATGAGGGAAAGTTTGGAGACTGATTCATATAAGATATCACATATTCACAATGACATTGATAGTAGCTTAGTAGCTCACCTTTGGCTGCGTTTATGAAGGAACAAAAACAATATATATATATAAACTTTGTGTTACAGATGTGATCTTTTCATGGCTGTCTGAACACGCAGAAGTAATTTGGTACGTATCGTCCTTGTTCAGATTATGGAAAGCTCAGATTTGTTAACAGTTTTGTCGTTCCTGTTTAAATTCAGCCTGTATTTGTCTCGTGTTTCACCGTGGTGCTTCTGTGGCGTTCAGCATGATCTCACACTAATTTTCTACCAGATGACTACGCTCACCTCAGTACTAGTACCTACACTACATCACTTTACTTGTTCTCCTTTTCAAACAGATTTTTGATGTGTATTGTGTTGCTGAGATGACTGTCGCAGTGCCTTATTTAACTAGTCTGACAGTCATCCACCTGCCTATCTGTGCTGTGTTTTAGTTGAAAAGGACTCTGACCAAAGGCTTGTGACGATGGAGCTTACTGTAGAGCTGGATAATGGACCTCGTGCTCTCTGGCTAGACGTGTCTTATGTTAGACTCACACTAGGTCAAATTTGATGAGAGATCTTTTCAGTGATGGATTGTTTTGATAGGATGTGTCAAAAATTTGAAAGGAAAAAAAAAATCAGGTTTAAGAGGGAACAGGTATTCATTTATCAGTAATCATTTAGAGTGATAAGCCTTAGAGATGAAATGCTATGTATCTATTGTGAATTAATGATAATATTGCCGTGGCAGGATTATCTTTGACTAGAACTAGAGAGTGCATTCCTTGTTCCTACACCTTGTAAACCCTCCCTGCACTGCAGCACAACCAGCAGTGCACCTTGGTTATGTAGCTGTGAAGGATTTGACAGCTTAAAGTACAATGACAGCAAATCATTGTGTGATTTGAACCTACGGTCCCAATGCTTGAGCCTAATGAATCCCTGTCAAATATCCACTAGTGGTTTGTTTGGAATAAGGAACAAATACTGAAAAATAATCCGGGCCAACACTCGGTTTCCCTTGTTTTCTTCCCTGGGTGTTTTGAGCCTTGGGGCTACTACATGCTGAAAACTAAAGCAAAAAAAGTGAAATGGGAAGGCTGTCCTGTAATTTCAATTAGAATTTGGCGAGTTCAGCACCTGTTTGAAATGTTTAAAGTAGATTTTAGCAAATTGTTTGTCATTTCTGTACACTGACTGTACAAAGATGTAAATCCTGATATGCAAACGGACTATATGGAAAGTAGACGTACATAATCAAAACATTATCCTAATATGGATGCATTGGTGTGTGTGTGTGTGTGTGTGTGTGTGGCGCGCGCGGTGGTGTGTGATGCTCTGTTGATACTTAGGCTGTTGTCCATTACATATTATTGATAATCATATATAGCCTATGCTGATATTACCATGCTATTGGACCTAACTGCATTTGCACTTGCACTATTAAGACTAAAATTATGAAGTAACTTGCTAGTGTTTATTTTATATAAAACAGTATAAAGTGTAACATGCATCTCACAACAGCTGACCTGGCTGTCTGTCCATCTTGTCGTCTGTCCGTCCTTTCATGTTGTCCCTCAGTTCATCTCTGGCTATGTTTACATTATATTCCAGCCAGACGCTACTGAACTGAAAGGAATAAAAAACAAATGTATTTATATTGTCCTGTATAATATTTTGAAAACAATAACAATGTATGTCAGCAATTATGCATTAAGTTTTACTGGTATGTATTGTTGCTTACTGATACATATGATCAAATACAAAAACCTTTGTCAACATTGAATCATCTGCTTTCAGAATCAGTGTTCATGTTATTTAAGCTGCAGCTGCTTTCTCTGAACAGCTTCCGCTCGCCAGACATTTTCTCTCAACTGTCAAAAGGGAAAGGTCAAAAAAATTGACAGAGTTACTGAAATGATTTAAAAAAAAATGTTTGGCTTCTTAGAAGATTAGAACAGTGTTTATGATAATGAGCTCTGACCAGCTTAATTCACACAGACCAGAGCTGATGCTCGATATTAATTGATCTCATAGCAGCTAGAAGGGTTTACACTGAACCAAACATTTTACTCAAGTTCTCGACAAGGCAGAAAAGTCATTGTTATACCGTTTGTATGGATGACTTGCCAAAGCATATGATTTTTGTTAAGTTCAGGAGTCATCGAGGTGTGTGTGTGTGTGTGTGTGTGTGTGTCCTCAGTGCTTTTATTTCAGTAACCTTCCCGTTCAGACAGTCTCCTCTCTGAGATGGCGTCTGTCGTCATCGTGATTTATGAGTTTAATAAAGCTGTGTGTGTGTGCGTGTGTGTGTGTGTAGCTCAGGGCCACGCTGTCCCTTAAAATCACTCCATGAGCTCTCTTTTCACAGCCTCTCCCTCCCTGCGTGGCTGACAATAGCTGTGAATGTGCCTGTGAATGTTTTAGCAGTGCCCTTGTCAGAATGGCGTCCTTGAGCGAGGGCACGCTTGTTACTGCCAGTTTGTTAATTTCAACCTTGCCGTGATGTCCCCTTAAGGGACGCAGGAGCAAAACTAACTGACTGCTACTTTTGACTGAGATACTGTCCCATTGTGTGTGTGTGTGCGTGTGTGTGTGGTGACTCCTTGGTACAGCTGATTGTGCACCTTTGACAGAGACCATGCTACTGTATTTTAGAGACTCAAAAGGAGAAAATCCTGAAATGACAAACAGGCTTTAACTTCTTCCCATTTCAGCCATGACCCAACCATGACCTGTCATTTTGGGAAATGACAGAAAGAAAGATGGCGCGCCTCATTTAGACAGAATAATGTGCTGTTCTAATTCAATACTATCCACTGTTTTAGCCACCATTTACACTGCTGCTTTATTCTTTTTATATTTTTTAATATTTTATCAGTGGTCTGACTTAATTATCAAAACCAGCTGCATATGTATGAAGTGTTGTCTTATCACAAACCCGTTTACACAAGTTACAAATGGACAGTCAAATTGGAGCATACTAGCTGACTAACAGCCTCATTGCGTGACAAATAATCCTATATTGCTATACGAGTGAAGTTTTTGGCCTTTGTAACTCTTACTGTCCTGATGCGTTGATATTTTGTCCTTCAGAAGAGCTCATACCTGGCTTAAAAATGAAGGTGGTACATATGTGTGTGTGTGTGTGTGTGTGTGTTTTATTTTGAGCTGCTGCTTGTGTATACTGACATCTCTGTTTCTGATGGAGTAAAACAATATTAGACTATATAAAGTTGTCTTTGGCTCTTTCTTTACTATACACAATGTTTTACTGGTATCTTGCAATTTTATTTTATTTTTTTTTTTACAGTAAGAAAGAAAAAGTGGGGAAAAATGCTGCAACAGACTACAAGCACTATGCTGTGGTTTTGTAGACAGAATGATCCCTGTCTTGAAACTTTCCACTCAAGTTTCATAAATATGATACCTGGGAAACTTTCTGAGGCATTAGAAATGGAGCAAGTATAACAATTTATAACAGGGACACAATCGTTTTCATAACAGTGTTTGCTTTGAGGGTCACAGTGTACACTTAATTTGAAGTATTAACATTTTGATATGTTAATATTCAATGGCATACGCTGCCTCAAAATATTGGCTGTGCATGTGCCTGATATATTACATAGAAAGTCTGAGCAAGTTAGAAGTAAAGAAAATGCAACACCACAAGAATAAAAAAAATGTTTTCTAGACCATCTTTCATAATTTATCATTGCGCAGAAAAAACAAACATTGATCGCTCAATCATCTATAAATAAGACTTTATACAATAATAAATAACACTGGCAGTGTAAAAAAGAAAAGTTTTTACAACAATATGCTTCAATTTGTACACAAAAGAAGACAAATATCACAACACACGTCAGTTTGACAGTTACTTTGTTTCTCTCTGATCAATGCCTATGACTTTCATATTCCTCTAAACATTAAAGGCCCAATCTGTGGAATCCAAATGTAAACAAAGTTTTGTCTCCTCAATAAAAACAAAACATGACATGTTTGCTTCTAAAACTGATTACGTTCTTGATACAAGAACTAACAGAATGTAACAGCTACACAAAAAGAAAGCTGGATTCCACTGAAGATTAAAATATGAAATTTGACATAATATTAGATGAAGTCCAGTTCTTTCAAAATTTAAATGGTTGTATATAATCAAAGTGGATACTGCCAAAAAACAAAACAAAAAAACAAAAACAAAATAAAACAAAAAACAAATCTCAGATTAGGCCTTCAAGTTTTATAAAATAGTCACTGCAATCAGACGGCACATCTGTGATTCCCAGCCACTTTTAAGACATTAAAAACAGTTGGCATTTAGTCATCATACAAAACTAACACCAAGGCCATTGGTCTTTCTACAACTAAAGGGCTATTGCTGCTAATCTATAAAGTCACTAAGCACAGATATTAGTAAGGCTGAAGCAGAACAGGTGATTGAAACACTTGACATTTGGTTCCAGGCTGATATGAATCTGAATTGTACGCACTAAGTGCCACAGCTCCCCTTGTTGAAATTTGAATCTAACTAAAACTATCTTCTAGCAGCCTTCACACAGAGTTGGCATGCAGTGACAGTGAACCATAATACCTCCTGGCCTCTGGGAAATAGGTGATGGAATATGCATCCAATGTGCCATGAATCCCTAAAAGACTGTTATGATTGTTAATCTGAGTTTGGGTTGAGATCTAACAAGCATGATTTCAGTCCAGATTTGGACCCAGTCTAGCTATGTGTGTGTGTGTGTGTATGTTGAGACGGTGAAAACAGAGAACACCTCTGCCCCCTCAGTACCAATGAGTAATACATGTTAAAATGAAAACTACAGTAAACCTGAATCTGGGAGGATGATCATTATTGTCCTCCACCCCTCAGCTTCCTATAGCTTTGGGTCTGAATATTATTTCCAATGCACTTCCTATTTCAAAAATCACCTGATTTCTCCAAAGCTCAATTTTAGACAAGAACATTTTGAGTTTAAAAGAAATTATGTATACTGACAAAGGCTGGCGATTACATTATAAACTGTCAATTTGCCCATATTACTCTATTTCCTCACAAAAATTATCACAATAAGGGACATGATAGTGGGCAACAACAACATGAATATGTAGCAATATTTGTACCACAACTGAACAATATCTACCATACCTTTCAAGAGTTTTGTGAAATTCTGAAACTTTTCAAGGCCTGAAACTTGTAAAATTAATTCCCCATGCTTCCCCATACTTTCTAAACCTGCATAAAAGCCTTGCCCTCAGCTAATTCCCCAATTACAGACATGGATATGTTATTGACTTGGTTTGAAATTGGGTCTGGACCGCATCTAATACCTGATAAGGTGTCAGGATCTGGTCTTAGAGGTGAGTGTCAGTGAACACGGTGTGCTCCTTTCTCACAGAGCTAAAGGCCTTGATGGCTTCCACAAAGTCATCGTCCTCCACATACTGCAAGAAAACACAAGAGATCACACCATTAGTTCTTCAGTAAATGAGTCTTTCTTCATGCAGGACCTGTATTGGCCATATAAGACTGTTGACACTGAGAAAAGGCTAGGTTAGAAAGGAATACACCAACTTTTTGACAAATAACTTCTGTGACTGACTTGCAGGTGTATGATGACAAGACTGGTCACATTTTCATCTGTGTCCACAGTTTAGTCTGTGTCTGATCCTTTGTTATTCTGAGATTATCTGAGACTGAGAGTATTAATATTTAATATGCTGTAGCAAATGAAAGAAATAAGTGATACAGAAACTGCTACCATTTTTTTTTGATCAAATAGCTTGTTTGACAAATTGTTTATTCCTTTAATGTCGCTCCTACTGAATGTAATGGATGGAAATTATTTTGAGACACTTATCTGTGTTACATGTTTCCCCTTTCATCCTGCCTTTCTTGTTTTCCCAGTCCAAGTGTCATTAATTAGTTGGCCACACTCCTCCACTGGCCCACTGGCAGCAGTCCTAAGGTTTTGTTGAATATTTTGTCTCATTGTCTCATGAGCCATAGTTTTATTGAGGATATAACAACCCCATAAAAGGTGAACTAAAGGTCAGTGAAGAAAAGAATTAAACCTCTGTCATGGTGAACAGCCCAAAGCAGAGTCTGTAATTTCATTCTGTGTCCAGTGATGCTGCGCTAATGTTCCACTAATGATTTCTCAGATCCTCTTTACTGCCCACCTGAGTCTCTAGTGAGCGTGCCGGTCTGTGGTGCTTCCGCCTGTACTATCCTCCTAATAGAGCAATTTTTTTTTATCACATAATACCTATCAGTATAGTATCAGTCAGATTATTTTAGTATTAATATCAGTTTATCACTTCAAGAGATGTTCAAACTCAAATTACTGGATTCTTATAATGCATTCTCAACTATATTTTGAACTTTAGGGGCATTTTTCCACTGAAAGTGAAATGAGTATTGTCTGACTCTAAAATAAAAAGTCATACATCACATATGACCCCTAGTAATTTAGCATCTTTACATGAGCACATCTCAGTCCTCACCAGTCCAGAGTCATGTCCCAGAGGATTATCCCAGCTTCCTTCGTCCATCAGCGACTTCCTGTCAATCAGCTGACTGATGCTGCGGTGCAGAGGATGCTGGGAGTAAGTGTGGCTGAGGTCTGTTTGGCTGGGAACCCGGAGGACGGACATGGGGCTGAACCGCGAGCTACCAAAGGATATCTTCGTATCTGTCAGATCCTGGGAGATGAATTTTGCATTCAGAGATTTAAGTAAAACTGACAAAGAAGAGATTTTATTATGTTTAAAAAAAAAAAGAAAAAAATTAAACAAATAACAACATTCATCCTAACAAAATATTGCTGCAAAGCTCAAATGCAGAATTTATTTGGCATAATGACATAAATGATCTTTTTTGGATCTCTTTGCCAAATACGCTATCACAACATTGCATACAAATAAGTTTTGATTAAGGGTTATTATTAAATATGTCCTGTTATCTATGCAAACCAAATTTCCCCAATATCCCCCATTTTTTTTACCCTTAAACCAGGGCATATTAAAGTGGTTAACGGAGCTGGACAGATAAGATTACAGTTTCAGTGGCAGCCATGTGAGCCCCTTCCATGTGTCAGTTGATTTTACTTGTTACATATTCAAAGCACAACACAGTATAGTTGTAGAGCAGGATTAGTAACAAGATGTCCATTACACAGCCTGGTTATTATCATTATTCTATCACTGAATCAAGACAAACCAACCAGTATAGAATAACACTTCAAACTGCGAAGTCTCAAGATCAAACCATGCATTTTTCCCATATTTCTTGATGTGAATAGAAGCAGGCCTACAGTAAGTTATGGCATGCACATTCACATTATCTCTCTGTCACACACATACGCACCCACACACGCACAAAGCATGCATACATTAACAAAACACACGTGCAGAGACAGGAAACCACACAAATTCACAATCTCGTACCTCAGTGTATACAGTGTAGCTTTTAAGTATAACGTTGCTGACCTCAACACAGCCTGCCACAGTGTCAAACTGCTGGGGGACAATAAAATAAACGTTTAGGGTTTTGACAGGTAAAGTAGTCTTACTGTGGGACGATCAGGGAGGAGCACAGAGCCGGAATGATGTTTAGAGCACAACTCAGGACAGGACATCTGAGAGAGAGAGAGAGAGAGAGAAAGAAAGAGAAAGGGGGAGAGAGAGAGAGAGAGAGGAGGAAAGGAGGGTGTGGGAGGGAAAAGAGTGAGGGAAAAATGAGAAAAAGAAATAGGGAAAGGAGATGGGAGGAGTGAGGAAAGAGAAATAAACAGAGAAGAATAAACAGGAAAAAAGAGATATAAAACATGGAAAACATGGAAAAGTAAAATCAAAATTTTTTGAAGAACGCATGAAATGAAATGAAAAAAAAAACAACACTTGAAAAACAAAGTGTAAAGCACAGTGTGTAGCCGTGTGTTTAGTGGTATGAGGTGATTTGAGGGATGCAGAGGGATGACTTCTCTCATTAGAACAAATTTAACATGTAAGATAAAATGCTCCCAATCCGAAAATGAAAAAGCAGAATTATGTTCAAAAAAGAGCCATGAACGGAGAATCCTGATGGCTCACTGGTCTAAGGTGTAAACCATGTAAAGGTGACATCCTGTCTTCAAATTTGGTCATAGACATTAAATACATGTGGACCCTCTCCGCAGTCTTTCCTGTCTCTCCACTTTGACCTGCTATATCTAACAATCCAAAACTAAAAAATAGGGTTGTGAAGATTTGCAGTTACACCACAGATTTTGAGTGGATTTCATTGGTGCGGGGGTCATGAAACTTTGACTGCACTTAAATGCAGGTTTTACAGCAAGAAAAGTTTGTCTGGGGGAAAATGTGTACATTGTATTCAATTAAGAATATAATGACTCTGAAATGGCTGTATGCCTGAAAGCTGTGCCTGAAAACTTTAAGTCCTGTATTTTGATTCATGTCAAAAACACCAGTTACATGTTTTTTACCCCTAGTACGTAAATCCTTGTTACCTTGTTATTTTACATAGAAATGTTAACAATGGTGAGGTTTTACCCATATATTGATAAAAGTGAACCAGTTTCTCGCTAGTAACAGTCAGATCACTAAGGGCAGCTGCAGAGTTGTTACAAGAGTTGTAACTTCAGCCCCCTCTACTGGTTCATATCTAAACTGCCAACTAGCCACACAAAGGGGAGGATTTACAATTATGATTGGGAGAAGAGAGGAGCTTTAAAATACCAACATTTCGTTTTGATGTGGTCACTGACCAATCTTGAGAAATTAAACAAAATATTAGTAGTGTTTCTCTATCCAGCTCAACTCCCTTCCTCCTGTGTTGCCCATCTTTTCTCTCAACTTCTCTTTCCTCCCCTTTTAACCTCAGTGTACTCCAACTGCCTTTCTCTGTCTCTCCTTTCAACACACTACTCTCTCTTTCTCACTGTCTCTTCCTCTGTCTCTCTGTTTCTCCTTAAGCTCTCACCATGTATGCCTCTCCCCCAGCCTGTCTGCTCTTCTGCAGTGTGACCAGTGGAGGGCGCTCTCTGGCAGAGGGATTCTTCCTCAGGACCCTGGGAGGGGTGAAAGCAGAAAGCAGTTTCATTCTTCATCCTTGTTATTGCCCAGATAAATATTGTGTGTGTTATTACATATTGTGTGTGCTGTGCTTTGTCAGGCTTCCATCTACGTTCTACAGTATATTTTTGTTCAGTTTTATATAGTGCAATAGTGAATGGTCCTGAGTGAGGTGACATTCTGTTTCTATTTACATGCTGCATATTACTTAAGCTTACCTGTGCAGCAGTAGCCCCAGCAATATGGCCAGCAGAAACAGACCCAGGAAGGCTAACAGCAAGATGAACCACAGCTCAGAGTAGACCGGGGCTGCTGAAATGGTGACACTCTGCTGACTACCGTCCACCGGCTCAGCTGGGCCTGCAGACAGAAAAGAGAACAGGAGGTTTCTGTATCACTATAGAAAATTCAGGCTTGATCTGAGGTCAGGCTTCAATAACACTGGTTACTTACTTAGTTATATTTGAACAGTGTGTGTGTGTGCGTGTGTGTTACCTATGCCTGTGGCAGGGCTGTATCTGATGGTGGGAGTGCTGGCACTACCGCTGTCTGTGGTACATGTGACCTGAAATGACAGAGCTGAAAGACAAAGAAATATTTTAAATCTCTGCGTTTCTGGTGTATAGCTCTATGCAGTGTGCATGCTAAATGCTTTTATATCTAATATGCTTATAAGCATAACAACAACAACAACAACAACAACAACAACAATAATACAGCCTTAGAGCAACTACAATTTTTCATTTTCTCAGTTTTTGTATTATGCTAGTAACCAATGATGACTTAACATGCTGTATGCCAAGTGTTAGCATACATACCAGATTGAACTATTTGTCAGACACTGAGATGATGGTGTCAGCCCTGTCATTACGTACTGTGTACTCAACAGGCCAAACACCAAAAAGGTTGAAAAAGTCCTTTAAATGTGGCAAGTCGAGTTTTTTTTCCAAAATGAGATATGAATCATCTAAAAACTATGACATCTGCTCTCTTACATTGACTGCTGGCATTAAAATTTACCACATAATGGGTTACTGAAGTTAGGAGTCATGATAAGACTTTTGTTTATAAATTAGTCCAAAACTGTATATATAGCATTTTGGAATGAAGCCCCTTATTCCAACCAGACAACAGCAGGTGATTTCACGAGAGGAGGAACTACTCAGTGATCACCTGCTGTAGTGTTTGGTAGGAATGAAAACCTGCATGGCACATGGTTGCCTTTCCCTGCTATAGTCAGTGTGCATTAGTCATGCTATTTCTGCATCGGTGTCTGTAGGTCCTCTGTCTAGACACTGTGTATCTGACCATCTATGTGACACCATCTTTGTGTCTAGGCTTGTGTAAGTGCATAAGTGCGTCTGTGTGCTCTCACTCTTCTGTGAGGTGCGTGGTACGTGATGATAGGTGTGAAAGCCAGTGTAGACCCTCAGCCGGCTCTCAGTCACGCTGAACTCCTTCAGGGGCCCGTTGAGGGAGAAGGACCCGCTCCAGTCCAACCAAACCAATGTCAGGTTGCTGTCCACCGAGAAAGGAGCAACATACTGAGGAGCTGGGGTGAGAGACAGAGGGGAAAAACATAAATGTATGTATATGCATCAGGTGATCAGGATAAATAAAGGACATCACACTGCTTAAATGTGTCATATACAGCACACTATCCATTCTTAGCGGTCCAGTGCAGCCAAGTTGCTTTCTTATACAGTAAGAGTGCAGTATCAAGAGTGTAAAATGAATCTATAGTTTTATGGGACCGGGAAAGGCACTGTCCTCTGACAGCTGGGTTACTTTCAGAGTGGTGGAGATCAACAATATGCTTTTAGGACCTAGATGTAAGAATGCTTAATTGAAAAAAGTTTTTTTTTTTTTTTAAGATTATTTTTTTGGGCATTTCTGCTTTTTATTGACAGCGACAGTAGAGACAGACAGGAAAGACGTGGGAGAGAGTGGGGGGGTGACATGCAGCAAAGGGCGCAGGCCGGAATCGAACCCGTGCCGCCGCGATTATGTGGTACGCGCTCTACGGAGTGAGCCACCGGAGCGCCCCAAGTCCCAGACAAGTTTTGTCTGAATATACTAACCTTCTCAGGTCCATCAAGTAACACTGCTGATTTCTGAATTTTTTTTTAAATTAGTTCTGCCTGGATGTCGCACATCATTCTCTGTACTTTCTTTGTGATAATAAACAACCACTCTACCCTCACTCTCTGTTTAACTAGTAGCTAAGATAATAAGATCATAAAATGAGCTAAAACAAAAGACATATTATCACATTTATTTTCATGGCTGGTTCTGAGAGAGCTTGCCAACCAATCACACTCTAGCCATAGTAAAAATTAGATAACTATAAATATGCTACATTTTTATTTAGTCCCATTACTTATTCTGCACAGACATGCCATCACAACAAAAACACCGCA
>OMKZ01009095.1:1666-12022 GCA_900302535.1 Neoniphon sammara | reverse complement strand
CAGCCCGCCTGGTCAACCCCACCATGTGCTGCCTGCCACAGAGACAGCAGAGAGGAAAGAAGCTCGCTCCACGTTGGGGCAGTCTGATGGGGTGGAGGGGAGCATGAAAGAGGCGCGCGCAGGCAGCCAGGAAGCCCACAGTGAATAAAGGAAGTGAGGTCAGGGCACAGCGTCCTCCCAGTAATGGACTCCCCTGGATCAGGCCGTGTTATCTTCTCGGAGCAGAGCTTCCGCACACATCCCCCACAGATCACGTAGTACAGGCAACCCCAAACCACTGATCACAGGCACCATTAAAAACATACTGGGCAGAAAGTACAGGGCAGGTTATATGAATAAATCTCTGTCCTTTCCTTCTGTATCTACCCCTTCTATCTCCTCCTCTCTCAGGTCCATGGCATTTTGCGCCGTTCCAGCTCCTTCAACACAGGTCGCATTGAACATCTTTACCAGAACCCCCAGACACACACCGAGGGCAGTAAGTGTCCCCTCAGCATCTCCAGTGTCTTTCTCATTCAAACTACAAATATCTATAGGGGACATATGTCCCCTTAGTTATTCAATATATAACCTCTCCCAAATAAATGTTTTATTTTTGCTGTCCACTTTTATGTCGCTATCAAATAAAGCAGAAATGTAAAAAAAAAATCATCTTACAAAAAAAACCCAGTTGGTTGCATAGATGAAGACAATCTGAGATCTGATCTCTGTGAAAAATCTGATTGCGATTAATAACTTAATCTGCCCATTAATAGCTTAATAATGTGTCCCTCCCTGTCAGACATGAAGCTGCATTATGGCGACCTGACGGACAGCACATGCCTGGTGAAGATCATCAACCAGGTCAAACCTACAGAGATCTACAACCTGGGGGCTCAGAGTCACGTCAAGGTAACGTGCTGACTGGATCTGCTATCAGTCAGCAGTGAGTCACTTCACTTTGAACGCTGATTAAAAGTGCTACATGTCTTTCTCAAAATTAAGAGCAGCTTTCTTTGCTTCCTGTTGCAAAGAACATGTTGCTACTTGTGCCCTCCTGCCTTTCCTTGGTGTCACCCCGCCAGGGTTAATGTCGTCAATGAAAATTATGACAAAAAAATGTTTGTCAGCACCCATTTTCTTCATGATGAGGACAAAACGATGATGAGCTAAAGACTCTTGTGGCTTTTGAGACTTTTGTGGCTGTAAGATGGACTATCAAATGTGCCTAAAATGTTGACTAAAATGCATTGACTTTTCATCAACTAAAGCTGGAAGTTTCAAGTTTTCATCGACTAAAACTATGAATGATAAAAACGACTAAAATGTGACTAAAACTAATATGCATTTTTGTCTAACAACAAACACTAAGACTAAATCTAAAATAGCTGCCAAACTTAACAGTGCACTCCACATGTTTATTCTGAGGAAGAAGAAGGGTAACAGACCTTGATAACAGCGAATATACATTCCAACAAGGTAAAATAACATAAAATTGAAACTTTGCTCTTAGAATAGAGGAAATGAAATAAATTTGTTTATTACTTGCACAGTGAAAATGGTTCTCATTTTTTGCAGGGAAGCAATTACTCTTGCCATAAAGTAATCCAACAGATTTCCTGTGAAATCCGACCTGGTGACACTCAATCTAAAATGCAGTGTGGAGTCCGGTAGAGGCTGCCAGTCTTCTTACCACTGGTCCCATTTGCTTAAAATGACAATATTAATGTCTCAAAATTAATGTGATAATAGTTTATTTTAGTTAAAATGTACTCATAGAACCCTTAACAAAATACTCTCCCATGTCCATTTTCCTCCCCCTTCACTTGGGTCTCCACAACTGCTGCATACAGACATCTAATAAATTTGAAAGTCTCTCCTTACATCTTAAAATTACATCATCAGCTTAATTATTTGTCAAATCCGTTTGAACGTCACTTTTAGCCAGGAGAATCACTGCCATCATAGTGATTTTTGCTGAGAGCATACAGTCACTATTGACTTCTACTGTGAATGGTTAACAGCGAATAATATTGAAAGAGACTCTCAGTCCTGGGAAGTGAGCAGCTCATCAGGGAGGATGCTGGAGCTTGTGGAACAGGAAGCCACGTCTCTCGGATGGATCGGCCCTCGCCACAATGCCCCTTTTGTCTTGGAGCTCCACCGCGACCCCAGGAGATCCCACTGTGCCGCCCCCTCTTCCAGCCCCTCCACACTGGGATCTGACACACTCTCAAGTCACCATTGATATTCTTTCACTGTGGCAGTTTGGATGGGAAATGGAGCCAAGAACAGAATCAGATCACAGCTAACGCTTTGTTGATGCTATTCTTATCAGTAATGTTTCCTTCTATTTGTGAGTGTAGATGTTAGTGACTCAAAAGTGAGGAAGATTTTTACACAGCTCATCCATTTCAGAATTGGCCCCAATCCACCTGACGCCATCATTTTAACTTTCAGTTTTATTTATTTATTTATTTTGGTTCCAACTCAAGCTACTCTGCTTATCTAGTCTGGACAGATACTGAATTCAAACCAAAGCCTGACCCAGTTTTGACCTGACCTGTAGCCAAATGTACTTGAAACTACCCCAAGTTACATGTCCCATGTGTAAAACTGGGATGTTCAGGTCAACTTGCACATCACTGGGGTGTACTATTGGCACATGTGCACAGAGTGGGACAGTGAAAGAAAGAAAAAAAGAGTAGGAGTGTGAGTGAGAGGGGAGAAGAATGATGACTCCTCTCTCCACATCCTTTGTGGTCAGAGGCCATGACTCTGCTCCCTACCTCCCACATGGAGGATCATCCCTTGGCCACACACACACACACAAACACATGCGTGCACACATACACACAGAGTGACAGAAAATCCCTTTACCTGTGTGAGGCTTTCCTGTGTTTATTTGTTTCCACACCAATAACCCCAGCTCTGCTCGCTTCTTACCACATGCTGTACGTCCTGAACAGCTGAGCCCACTGGATTACTGGCAGCAGTGGTGTGGAGCAATTTCCAGTCTCTCCCACCACAGAGGAAAAGATCACTCACACCAGCTACTCAGCATCTCTCTTCCTTCCCACCAATCTCCTCCCCTCTGCCTCTGTCTACAAGAGGCTCCTTACAGGGAATCCCTCCTCTGGCCAGCTTGTTCATCAGACTTACCCAGGGAGCATGCGTCGCAGTATGCATGTGAGATGATGTGTCTGTATGTCTGTGTGTGTGTGTGTGTATGTGTGGGTGCTGCCGGTTTCCGCTGGAGAGAGTCATCAATGAGAACAGAGTAGAGGTTATTTCTAATGCTGCAGGGGTGGAGGTGGTCAGGGAATAGGGGATGGACAGTGGAGGGTTCGAGACGCAGCCAGCTGCAGTATCAAAAGGCCTGCACACAACCAAAACAGAAGGGATTTTATATCCCTCTATGATTGTAAATCCAGCGGAGCTATTACAGGATTATATGATCCTTTTTCTCAGATAGATGTTAGCTGGTGGAACTGGATGAACACTGCTGAACACTATTTCTTCTGCAATATATAGAAAAGGCTACTTCTCTCTTCCCTCCTTAAAGGAATGCATTGAGTTTGCTGGAAGATTCACCTGCTGGTCACCTTACCACTTGAGTGATAATAACATAGACAACAAAATCATTCATAAGTCCATGGTAGATCATTCATGCTGGTGCTCCATGCTAACATATAAACAATGTTGAGTGATTGTAGGCAAATAGCATTATCTTAAAAATTAAACATTTAAAATTACATTTGACCTTTACAATTACATTATGTTTGACTACAAAAGGTGCTCAAGAGTTTTTTTGTAGATTGATACAATATGCACATGTCAAATTTACCCAAATTACAAAATAGGATGCCAGAACAACTTAATGTTTTGAGTTACCAGGGACTACTTTACTTGTTTTCACAGTAAGTGAATATAGTTGCTGATGAAAGACTGTGTACAGCTAAATATTACTCTGTAGAAGATGAATTTGTGGTTGGTCACCTGAAAGAGTGAAGCAACAAGTCTGACCCACACAGCAAAATAATCTGTTGCAATCTGTTGTAAATAAGATATATTGTGTTAATTATGATTATGATTAATTATGATTAACACAATAGCGTAAAAGCATAAAATCTAATGATCTACCGGGGTCATGTAGATGAATTCCTCAGGTAAATTGACCAATATGCCAGTTTCCTAAAGCTTGGTATATTCCTTTAACCTCTCAAAAATCAGCAATGATTCATGAATTATGGATCTTTCTGATTGTACTAAGCTGTTGGAAACTACCCTTATGAAATATGCATGAGCAATGAATGCGAATGGAAGTGCTCACTTGCTGCCCATGATAATGTTAGGCGATAATGTGAGGGATCAACACAATCTCATTGTTCTCCCACTAAAGTGCTTCATAGGGAAGTCGCGAACAAAACCCCTCCACGTCTCTTTCCTGCTCTCTGTGTGAGCTCTCCCACCTGCAGCTGTCACAGTAGACACATCGGGGGAAGGCCAAAGGCTAGCTGAATAGACGGGCTGAATTATTAACACACCTCTGTCATGATGGGGAAAATGACAGGTGGGAGGCCAGACAGGGAGAGAGGGAATGAGAGATGGAAAGAAATGGATCCAAAAAGGGGAAAGAGTGTGAGGAAGTGAGAGGATTATGTTTGAACCAGTGGTGGGTTTTCATTTCATTGTTTTTGATGGCATTTTTCTTGTCTTGGAGAGTTAGTGAAGACAAAAACACGCATTATGCTCAGAAATAGGGGCTTCACAGACTTCCTTCATCCATATCCTTTATTATCCACCTCCTCATGCAGAGTTATCATCGTCCCATTATCTTCTTTCAGCTCACTCTCTCTCATGTCCCCTGGTCTGTCCCACATCCGGCTTTACAGAAGCTCCCACACCAGAGCCACACACAGGATTTAACACGCCTGTTTCCCTGCAAAGCTGCACACTCTTTGCTTGCTGTGTTGATGCATTTATAGGCCTAAAGCAACTATTGTACTGATTGCCAGTGGTTTACTTGTGTAATCTCTGTAACTTTTTATATAGTACTGTGATTCATTTGTGTTGTCTCCCTGTGTCCTGCAATGGGATGCAGTAGGTAGATGATACTGCAGTTTATCAGTCAACATACTCTGAATCTTGAGTAGAATGTAAATAGTTAACTCTGCTGGTTTATAGATTTATTGATAGTATTTTCCTCATTCTATTACGTGAAAGTATAATGTGTAAACCCATCAGAAAGAAAAAGAGACAGGGAGAAACACAAATGTGAATGATGAGTGGTCTCTTGTCTTCAACAGTCCATTGGCTGGGTTTACTCACTCTCTGATTGGTGTTTACATTACTGCTGTTCAATCAGCCCTCAGTGGCATGCTTGCAGCGCAGTGTGTGTACCACACTGGGATAAAAACTCGCCTGGAACCAACTTAACACATTCCCCACTGCAGTGTGTGTTTTCTGTCTCATAGGACTCATTAGTTCTGTGTATGTATGTGCATGCTTGTGTGTGTGTGTGTGTGTGTGGATGTGATGTGTGTGCGGTTTGCGTGTGTTTAAGGTGCCATGTTTTCCATTGTTTTTAAATTGCCTTTTTCAGAATAGGAGTCTTGGTGGTTTGGCCAAATGGAGATACAGTATATCTCTGTGCCCACATTTTCTCATGTCTCCCGCCTATTGAATGAGCAGAAACAGGACCGCGTTGCGTTGGTGGCCTCGTAGTCAGTGGTCAGAATAGCTCCCTAAGCAGACCTATCCCTGAGACGTGTTTTGAAAGGTTAAGCCCTCATACAAGACAGCCTGCCTGGCCTAGATGGGTTGAAAGTGAACTTTAAGTTAAGAATAGACTATTCTGTGCCAAGAGAAACAACTCTGCACTTTCCTTGTTCGGAGTCAGGGAATGTTTTGTGGTCGTGCTTTGTGGGTCAGACTTGTTGCTTCACTCATGAGTCAGTTATTTTTTTCTGTTTTTCATGGAGGTTGTAACACACAGAGACATGGGGGGGGAGGTTGACTTTTTGAGGTTTGTTAAATAAACAGATTGAGTCAATAAATAGAATCACAACTCTAAATATGATTACATGTAAGTCTGTACCTTAAATCAAAAGCCAGATATTCCAGATGAGCCATTTCGTTTCTATGACTTCCAGGGGCCAACATAAACTATGGTAGTGCAGTTTTCCCTGTGATGTATAGATGGCAGCAGTGAGCCACTGAGGCTTACTCCCTAGACAGTTTCACCCAGGACTGTGTTCAGGTATTCTTTCGCGTGCAGTGGGGTCTGGGGACAAAAATCTCCTCAGATGGGTTTCCTTGGGATGCAGTCTTATCAAATGGGGGCAAGTGATTTAATGCATATCTGTTTGGAAGTACCTCATACAGAGACATTTAGAAGCCCAGCTCAGCTCATTCTCCTGTAACAGCAGATAAGCAGAAATTTAGGCCTAGTTTTAAATCTCTCCAGTGCTTATGGAGTTTTAACTTTGCTGTAGTGACGAAGAGGATGCTAGTGCATGAATTAGCAAAAGGGTTTTCAAACTTTTGTCATGTTTCAGACCCCCAAGTTGACTTTCATTAAGCCGCAGACCTCCATTTGAAGTGATTTGTGTTTACACTTCAATTGTTTAAAACAAAAAAAAAAAAAGAAAAAAAAAAGAAAAAAATACATAATGTTAAGATAATCACATTTTTTTTGTACTGTAACAGTACCAAGGGAATTGAATTACTTTAAAGTAAACTATTCATCATTTTGTTGAGGACGCCCCGGGAACACTTAAAGGAGTCCTGGGGGTCCCCAAACCCCACTGTGAAAACCCCTGAATTAGCAAACAGTTCTGGGCAAGGCCCCCTGCAGGTCAGTATATGACATTACAGCTCCTCTGTAGGTGTGTGGATGGTGGGGTGGGGTGGCACAGGCGTTTAGCCGCTTAGTCAGTGCCCACTTCTCAGTCACGAGAGGGAGGATGAGAGAGGCGTAAAGGAAATATGAGGAAGAAAATGACAGGAAAGGAGGACAGGAAAAGAGATCATAACTCTACGGTGGTATTACGTTGACACTTTGAGGAAACTATGTACACTATGCAAGGAAATTTTTCACTTGCAGATGTACCATTGCTGCATCATCCCTCTCTCTCTCTCTCTCTCTCTCTCTCTCTCCAACTCTCTGCATTAGTTGTTCTCATCTTCTCTCAGAGTGATGAGTGATTGAAGGTCTGTAATGTGTGTTGGTGTAACTTGTTGGTGTGGGGAACACTGCAGACTTTTTATAGGAAACATCAAGTTGGAACCCTGTGTTTAATTATCATTGTGTGGCGGGTAAGAGGGAAACCTGAGGTGAAAGGACAGTAACCAAGCATTAGACTAAATATTTATCAAGCTCAATCAGTTTCCCTGTTGCTATGTCCTCCAGGGAGACATTTAGGCTCTGGCAATAATAATCAGCTTCATAGCAAATACAGGATGTTTGTAATGATTTATCTGGAATACTGCTGGTTCTGTGATCATTAATGTTTAACAAACAAGACACGTCCTGGCTTAAGATGTTTGAACAAGTCAAGATATTCCTTATTGACTAATCCCAAGTTTACAGCCTTTGTGTGCAAATGTATTGCTGAATGAAATAAACAGAGAAAAAAACAAAACAAAACTTTTTTTTTAACCTGAAATGAAACACAAAGGGTTTTCTGGCATCTCTGCTTTTTTAGATAATACTCAGTATATTATTATATCTCCTATTATGTTACAAGATTGAAAGAAAAAGGGGAAAAAAAACTTTGAGAGAAAGGGCAATAAAATATGATTCATTAGCCCTTAGCTATGGTGTGTGATTTAGTCCACTGGCACACCCACTGGGACGTCCCAAGTAGGAACTAATTTTCCTGAAAATCAGAGCTCTGGACTGACTCTTCTACTGAACCAGCATAACTAATGACAAGCTATGGTAATAATAATAATAAAAGATGTAATTATGTGCAGTTGTAAAAGTGTCTGATTCATTCAAATAAAATGATTTTAGTTGCAGATTAAATTGCAGAGGACACTTTGGAGAGGAGGACATGACTGTTTCATAGTTTCAGAATGTTTTCCGCCGATATTTTAGCTTATTGGAGTAATTTTAGATTCAAGATTCTGCTGCACTTGTATAGTGAGACATAGAGGGATTCATGTATGACACTGACTGTGCCTCTCATTTATGTTATGTTTATGTTGCATAGGTTTCATCATGTTTGGATGGGTTAGCATTACCACAGTGGTTTCAGAGATGGAGTTCGCCATCCCACCTTGCACAAAAAATCCCTGTGTACGTCCAACATGCCCTTCAATCAAAATGAATTTACACAACGAACACACTATGCACACATTTCAGTTGACACAGAGATTAGGCTGGAGAGGCATTGTTAGCGGGCGTGCATTCACAGAGGTGTTTACATAGACCTTGCATGCTGTGTATGAAGGGATCTCTATGAGCAGAGTCACTGTCTACATACACACAAGTCGTATGGCTTAGTGAAGACACCTGAGGGATTCATGAACTAATTTGGTATATTTTTTGTTGTTTGTTTTAAGGCGTGGGGTGGCTTTTTTGACTTGTGTCATGCCTTCGTAAAACACCGTGCACAATGGCTTTATTAAATGGTGCAGCAATTCAATTATGACCACTTCATATCTACTTCTGTCATCAGTACAGCCTTCTTAATTACACTGTTTACCCAAACACCCACACTGGCCATGACACACAATGAAAAGATGCAGCCCCGCTCAATCCTTCCATAAGTGACATAAGCTCATTACTCACTGTAAATATTGTTGCTAATCTGTGAACACAAGTCCTGACTTCTCTTGCCCACTCTCTGGGTTGCGCTCACACCCTCATAGATACAATACACACCAACACTTCCCCTACCAAGGAGCTGTAATGGCATGTTTGTGTAACTCTGCAGTTTGTTTGGAGTTTTTCTTCCGAGTATGGGCTGCGGCTGGATCCCAGTCGTACACAGACCAAGACCTATTGTTCCTGACTGTTTCAAAAAGGCTTTGAGAGTGAGGTATAAACAGAGAAGGATGATATTTAGCTTTAGACAATTAGGGATAAAAGGTAGGGCCCAAAAAAAGCAGTGTAATTGTTATTTCACAATCTGTAAATTCCCTTTTAGTGTCACAATCTGTAATCTTTCCAAAAGGCGTTATTGCCTATATTTTGGCTGAGTGTGTGTGGGTGTACTGTGTGTGTGCGCTTACACATGTGTGTCTGTTGGGTAATTTAGGGATTGCAGTCTATTTACAGACTCTTGCTGTAATGAACTATGATCTCACTTGTTTGGATCACATAGTGGAATGATGATCAGGGAATAAAAACAAGAAAGGGAGAGACAAAATATAAGGAGCAGAGAGAGAGAAGTGGGGGAGTGGATGAGTTATGGCATAAGATACTAATCTAGATGAGAGTAATTGTTTTAGAGTTTTTTGTTGACTTCATAAAGGTGTTTTTATAAAGCATGGGAATATTTTTTTTCTTAACCTGCTGTGTGTGTAGGCTGGTGCCTTTGCCTGTGTCTTTTAATTGAAGCTCTAAATCAGGCTGTCATACCTGTGTAGAAGGGTTGGTCTACTCCAGCCTTGTGTCATGTCAGCCAAACAAACAGCCCTTTATTCTGCTCTGCTGCATCAGTTAGAAAGAGAGAGAGACAGAGAGAGAGAGAGAGAGAAGGAGACAGACACATTAACATTACAATGCATAGCAAGCGTAACTGTGTGATGAACTGTTCATCAGTGATGCACAGGGTAAGAAATGTGCTGTTTTTCAGAGAGTATTTTTTGCCCTTTTGATCAGATTTTTAGGGGCAATTATTTTTTTTTATTATTATTGTTGTTGTTTTTTATCATAATATACCATATATCACATTAGCAGTTTAACACTCTAGCCATTTCTACTTCTTAAGGGTGGATATTCTATTTTCTGATCAAAAATCACTACATTTTTCTGGTTCAGAACCCACTGGAAAGAATTTCCAAATCATAGGCTCACATAAATCACCTACGGTGGCCTACTGGGGACAGTGGTTGTTTTTGTGGAACTTTTAAGACCTCTTTGCCACAAACCCCTGTTCATTTCTGAACCTGGTGGGGAGTTTGCCAGTATGGATGACTGCAGCATATCTGTGCTTTAAGTTGCCATAATCTTTCTGAGGCTATTTTTACTTTTTTGTTTTTGTGACTGTTTTGAGGTAAAATGATGTTACCACATCCTTGATGTGTGTCTGTGTGTGCGTTTGCAGGTTTGTGTGTGTTGATCAAACACATTGCCCATGCCCTATTGACTCACCCGGCAGGTAATTTGATGCGGCCAGCTGAGTGTTACAATAGAAAAAAAAA